>JAMKCH010040464.1:0-13761 GCA_023653785.1 Ophioderma brevispina | reverse complement strand
ACGTGCTAAAGACTGCTATCCACGTGGAGAGTGGTTTGGTGCATTTTCCAGGTGGAATTTAAGGTTCCCATCCCAAGGTACGCGTTTGAAATTGATACATATAGCTTGCATTGTACAATATTCCATGTTCGTTTGTATTGTCACAATTACATGCAACACTATTCGCGGAAATGTGCATCTATTTTAACGTAAATAAACAAGGAAATGATGCTAATATTTAACAAAAAATTTCATGTCCATACACGAATGTTTATCAATTGTTTTGCTGTTTCGTTGTGATGCGACCTCACGGGGGGCACGTTTGTTCTGTGAACCTGGGCAAAAATTGGTGACCAATGACCACGCTGATGATGATATAGCAACAATGGATAAATGAAAGTCGGAACAAATTGCTAGGTCGGGATGTACTATAAGCTACCAAAACCAGAACGAAAATTGTAATCGTGCAAACCTCAATTCAAGCAAAATAGCCATGAATATAGTACCATGAAGTTAATAATAGTAACCATAATAAACTTCATGACAAGTACACCAGGATTCCTAAATAAACCATATTTCGAATTCGACCCCTTTCCATTCCTATTATTATATTATTATCCTATAAACTGATTCAAACAACCCTTAATTTAAATTGGTATATTCTTCACTTTCGTCGCCCCGACTTTATAAACTCGAGGATGGTAAGAGGTGGGGCAATCAGGACCCGAGGCAATCATGCGTTGTCAGCATGCCAAAAGCCTGAAGCAAATAACATTAACAAATAAAAAAAGTTAAATAGCCACAAACTCCCCCTTCGAATAAAATGACACAAAACACCTACAAATAAATAATAACTATCATAACTAACTAACTCCTCTACAAATATAAAAATCAATATATTAATAAAATACAACTTAACATTAAACAAAAAACATAGGAACAACTACGAAATAAAACAATACTGCCAGAGCTATCGCACATGGCATGGCAAAGGGGAGGGGGAAAATCCCTAACAAAAACTTGGATGCGCCCACATAAATATTCATTTTACAAACACTTGCTGCAACTTCATACAGACGATGCGCTTACATCATTGAACGAATGGATTGTACGTAAACGTAAATATAATCACAGTACACAGTGCAATCAGTGACTGATTTTTTGCTCGTGTTGGTATTCAACGTATATTTTATCAGGTTTCGATATTAAAAAATCGCGCTTTCGACGGCCGCGTGCGCTACACAACAAAAAATACGGGAGTATTGACTCTGATATCTTGGGTACGGGGTTACACAGGCGACAACACAAAAACAAACGGGAAATTAACACTTATGGGATTTTGCTTAAGAAAATTCATCACTTGAGAGCAAATCCCACACTTTCACACGACCAATTGAACAAAATATGCTCAATCGAGGGCAACGGAGATACGCCAAGACTTTTTCGCCCGCTCTTGCCGAATCTGTACGATTAGATTAGCTTCAATCATGAATGCTAAAAATGAACATTTATTTCAGTTCACCCTATTGATATTTGCCACACCCTGATTCCCCTTGGGGTTTTTGTGCATAAATGACATACTTGGAGTATAAGCTTTCCAAACATGTAAACTTTATGGGTGTTAAGTGTGACACATTAAAGGCTATGCTCTGCTGAATCAAAATTGGTTGTTTGTATTTCTCAGGTTTTGGGTGTGAAACATTTGTTAGGACCATTTGGGAGATGACCAACTTACCTGCCATCGTATCGTTCCCCATAGAACTATAGAAAATCGTGCTTTGACTTTCGGTCGTGACCGACAGAAAGTAACCAATAATAATTTTATTACATGATATAGGCGGCGTATGGATCTAATACATTGAAAATACATTGGAAGACATTCAAAGATGTAAAAAATCGGGGTGAGAAAAAATTGGGGAGCTTCTTTCTGGATATCTCCTCATGTTTCTCTGTGGCATCCTCAGTGAAAAGAGTTAATTGATCTGGAAACTGGAGATTAAATTGAAGGACTTGAAAGTTGCAGTCGAATGGCGAGAAAATAATTTTACTAAAGACAAAGTCATTCGTCGAATTTTCTCCAACGCAGGGCCGCCCGAATTTACACTCTTAGAGTCTTATCCGTCAAATGGCGCAGTGACGGATATAGTTTCTCGATCAAATTTTTTTTTTAATTTTGCAATTTTTAAACTTTTCAAAATTGTGATGGATTATCCAATCGTGACTCTTCGCCTACTCTTCTCTTAAAGAGTCACAGATCGGAATTGAAATGGACTGTACGAAAGTGGCCTGCCAAATTTTAACCAATTATTCCAAATTGTTCAGCGGCTCGCGAAGCTTACCTGGAAATCATCCTGCGTGTTCTTTTTCATGTTTTATGTCGTAAAGCAGCGTAAGAAACGATGAAAGGGACAATAAAAATTTTACCCACGTAAATGCCTCCATTTGAATGAAAAAGGTCAACTGCAGGTCACTATGAGCAGAGGTCAACGGTTTTCAGCCGCGGCCGAAAGGGCATTCGCCTTAATTTAGGACCTATGATGTGTCAATGTGTGTAGCACTGTGTGTGTTGCTGTCAGAGAGTTATATTGAAAAGAATCAGAGCAAATTTTAATTTATTGTTGTTGGTGGGGTGTTGTTCAACTTTCAACTATTGGCAATTATGATTGAAATTATATCGGAGAAAAGAATCTTGCACAACATGATTGCCAGTTACCTGAAGACAACCATGACCAACCCCGGAGAAAGTTCCTTTAGCACGGGGGATTAAGTTATGGAAGAGGACACCGGAACCAATGGTGGGCTCGAGACCGTTAAGGAGGCGCGGTACATAACTAAAAATCGGACTAAGGAGGGACAAGCCCTGAGTGATAACAATGGCACCGCCACGACAGCGTGTTTTAGGAGATGGAAGAGAATGTAAAACCCAATTGGTGTCATATGAAAGCTGTATGAAATCCTCTTAATATTTTTACAAAAAAATACGAAGTACACAAAACTGACAAGATGTGTTGGTCAGAGAAGAGTTCAGTGGTTAGCCAAAAATCCTCGTCATTTCCGAAAAATACTCTGCAATTAGCACCTTAAAGCACCCGACACAGTCATAATGTTTTCTTCAAGTTGCGCTGAGCTCGTTGGTATAAGTTTGAGTTCAACCATATTAGGTGCACTATTGAACAAAGTAAGTTGCCAATTTCATTAACAGGATAGCTATGGGGAGTTTCTGGTACCTTTATTATACTGGGTATAATAAGATAAGGTTACCTATTGCGGACTGTCTGAGGCAGTCCTGCTAGAATGACGTGCTGCCTTATCTTTTATCCAACCTGACGATGGGACCGAGTAGAAAACAATTTTGATTCAACTTAATGATTCTCTTAATGAGTCCATGTTTAGCAAATTACTTACTTTTGGGCTGTAAGACATCGGTAGGACAATCTTAAATATTTTAAGTAGTTTTCAGGAAGAAATATAGACTACAAGAGCAAATTTGATGCACTTTTCAGAGGATGATAATTCAATTCAACAGACTAAGTCCAAAACGGAAATCCAAGTGACATGAGACGGGTGAAAGGTCAAGCCCAAGTGTTCCGCGTTGCGGAAATTCCGGGATTTCGCGGAATTTGAGGTTTCAAAGCGGAAATGCAATTTGAGATGAAGAGAGAAAAAACATGTCAAAAAAGTAAAATTACTTCACTTTCCCTAAGTAAAATACTAAGAATATAACAATGGATTCATAATATAACAAATGAGCAAGGTATGTACCATGCCATGACCCCTATCAAACTCCAAATCCCGCCTGGTTTAGAATTTTGATAGACCATCGGAAACGATGGAAAGTATACAAAAGACGATTGACCTACAAGCTGGCATCGCGATCGTTTTGACTGGTACATTGCTAATCACGATGACCGACTTCCATGTTGCTTCGGAAAATGACGCAATGCTGACGAATGTGCTTGCGCAGTGCACGCTAAAAATTAGATCGTCGGTTTTCCAAGAAGTAATAACCACGTGTACGGTGAAACTGACTCACTGGATCGTGTTTACTCGGGTTTCAAGGCCGATTTTTAACTTAACAATTGAAATTATGCCTTTTAACAAGTGCCGCGGCGTACGTATGCACCTAGTAAAGCTTTGGAAGGTAAGCATGATTTAGTACCTCATATTTAGCGGGTCATCGATCGCGATTTTGCCAGGTTACTGAGCTTTGTTAGGAGTTAGAAGGTCGCAATTACATCTTCAAGCAATAGAGAAAATGCGGAAATTGCCATTTTCGGGAAATTTACAAAGCGGAAAAAAGCGGAATTTGCCATTTTTGAAAGCGCGGAAAAGTGGGGCTTAGGAAAGGTTCATACAGGTGCGACCCAATTGGTAAACATTTAAAAAGCCCATGATATATACTTCCAGCGCAGCGAGCGATTTTGCTCATGAGCATACGTAACAGTTGATCTTGGGTCAAGTCCAGTATTCGCATGCCAATCGCTCGCTTTGCCTGGAAGGAGGTCATAGGCTTAGCTGGAGAATTGTGTAGAAATTTAGAAACGGAATAGCGCCCACTGGACACAAGTCCAAATTCATGCAGTATGACGTCTTAACATAGCGTGAATAACTGCGCACGTACGGACTGCGATCATGAGCTTACTAACTTCATATACAGTTATGCCTCTCCCTGTGTTAGCCGGCCTTAGGGGTCCATACTTCAACGACTTACGGCGGTCCGGTAAGTATTCACACGGTGTAGTCTGTCTCACAGACTCCGAAAGGATATTATCTAAATTAGTATTGCGCGAGGATTAACGTTATCAGTCGTCATAGCGAATGATGCTTAATGAAACTACCCAAATTTCAAATATCTCCACTGAAACGAAGGGGTTCTAGGGAAGTTTTGGCATCATAGGGTCCGTTACTATGTTGTTTTGAGAATATGTCGTAATTGGGTCTGAACCTATAGAAACCTAGCGAGAAAATTTAACGTTAGTCTGGTAATTCGGTGATCGCAGGACACAGAAAGTTAACACGCAACGCTACGGGCCACATCCCTTGTTCCCACAATGCTTTGTATTATCCAGTCTTGAGAATTTCAAAACGATAGTTTTTTCAATTTTTAGAAGCAGGATTGGGTATTTACCGGACTGCCGTAAACGGACCTCAGACTGCTGACTACGGAAGCTGTTGTATACTAAGCGCAAATACAATCCAAGTAATTTTGGATAGGAGGAGAAACTGCAACTTGAAAAGTTCAATTTTTAGCATACTCATCGAGAATCGGGGAAAAATCATGTGTGCGATTATGTGACGGCATTTCTCAAGATCATGTACATAACCATGATTAGGTAGAGAAAAAGTTCGGTGAAAGTCACCATCACTGGTATTTGAGTGCTCGTACCATGATACATATGGATTTGTTATTTTCACGCTGGTCCGAATGGCTTTTGCTCGTAAATGAGGTCCTGTTAAAGTCAGCCATGTAATGTGTAGGACCTCGAGTACGAATTATCGGAACTGAGCCTGAGGTGTTGCTCTGGCTTTTCCCGCTACGATAGCCCCTACTATCTCCTCTCCCTAAGCCAGAGCGGTGTTCATTCAAACACCGGGTCCACTGTGCCACAAATTCAAGAATTTTGGTCTACTTACAGTCCAATGACATGAAATCCGTCCATATAGAAAAACTTTGATGTCTTAGCATCCCTTACTAGCTCTATTAAAATACAAACGGTGCACGGCTCATGCTTAAATCCGTGAAATGTTGACCCTAAAAAAAAGCACCGAAAAACTTGACAAATTAATAGCTAAAAAGTCGTCTCCAAACGTCGGGTATATGTTCGTAATTATTGGTAATCGTGAAATAGCGTGCTCGTGCCTATTCTAAAGAAAATAAACCCGGAACAATCCAGGGGTGACTCACTGATCTTGTGGGGCGACTGTTATGTTTAAATTGGGATTTTAAACGGTAAGAAATCACCGTTTCAAAATAACGGATCTTAACCATGAATGGAACATAGTCAAGGGAAACAAAGTAAGTATAATATTTAATTTTAAGGACTACATAAACGGTAAAGCTTTAATAGTGATGTTTTTTACTGATCTGAATTTGCTTATTCCGCACCGGATCCGTGCTGCGCACCCACCCCGGCATTTTCAATAGACTCCCGTGGGTAGCGTTGTTAGGAGGGTTAGTACGGACGAAGTGCAACGATCGAACTAGTATACATAGATATAGACAAACGAGATGCCGTACGACGTGTTGAAGACGTAGCGCCCACGTAAACCGTGTTTTGAATTATAGATATTCATTACGGTCATCCATTCGAACGCGCACTCGCACGCGCCGTAAACATGTTGGCCTGGAAACGGTACACGTCTATGCAAATGGTGAATATATGATAAATTGGTTACACCACGATATGCAAATTGCATGAATTTGAATTAAAATTGGTACACCAAGCTAGGGAAATAAGGACGCATGCTGGGAAAAGAGGTACGGGTTTTTGGAGCTGGGGGCGTTGATATCTCGTGTTTAAATAGAAATCTGTGGAGCTAGTATCATGTATATTGGGGAACTAGTGATGTGCCTGATTGCATATGGTATCAGGGCAACAACTCGCCCCCTGCAATCTCACACCCTGCAAACTCGCCCCAACAACGTATATGGCCTTGCCAAGTCGCCCCCAAACGTATATGCCTTGCCAAGCCCCCCCAAAAACGTAATGCCTGCCAATCATCCATGCCAAACTATATGTACTTGTTCTGTAACGGAAATTTTACCGAAAAGCGTGATTGCCGTGGTTAGTGATTGTATTGCATTTGTCACAGTCGTGTGCGTTGGTCTGGCGGGAGTAGCGAATGGAAGCAAAAACAGTAAGTCAACCATTGGTTACATTGGTTTGTACGGGGTAAGGCGAGGTGTGGATTTTTTAGATACAAAGGGGCACTGAAAATTCTGATTTTTTTTATTCACCCTAACAAGTGTTTTAAACGGCTCCCTTAACTTAATTGGTAATGTTTCCTTGAGGTATAAAAAACTACATTTCATATAGCGTTTCCGATAGGCGATAGCAGCGTGAACATCAGTAGGGTAAGGCACCGGAGTTTTGCGCATCGCGCTACAAAACCGCGCAAAAATTCGCGAACTTTTTGGGTCTATCACGAATTGATGTGGGTCAACATCGCGAATTTTCACGGGATTTTGTAAAAAAAAACACCTTTTTTAATTGATAATTTGCCTAAATAAACAAAACACAAAAAAAAAAAAAACTGATTATTTAAATAATTATGCAAACGTCGGCGAAAATTGATAACTCACAACTGATTCCAATAAGTGCAAATATAGTCAAATGTCTAAATAAATCCTTTAGCGTCGAACCCTACCTCTAACCTTGTTTAGTAACCGGATGACCCGACCATTTTCCACTTGTGACAGCGTATGATATGGTTGCGCTTCGGTGCATAAAATCATGCTATCAAAAGCTATCAACGCGCGTATAGGCTCTTGTGTTATAATTGGTTTATCCAGGGATAATAATCTCTTCCCGATATTAAACAATTCGGACGTGGCCGCGGTAGGAAGGTATTTTCCCGACGGGAAATCGGGTAGGGATGCGGAAGAGAGTAAACAACAACTTCCCACTAATTCAGGGGCAAGAGTGGAAAAACCCGTCACGCGATCACGTCATCCGGGGCCGAGGGAGTCACCATCCCCCGTGCGACAGGTTATTCTCGGGGCTGTATGCAAAGGGGCCTCAGCCCGCGGCAGCGGCCATCTACATCTGATTCAATATTTTTATTTGGAATAAGAGAAAAATAAACAGGTGATCATGATGGCTTCTTGTAATTTTCAAGCCGAGAAAAAAGTAAGAAAAAAATAGGATGTCAACTTTGAGGGAGTTGCGCATAGTTTTGCAAAGACTTTTCGTGTTCCTGGTTGACTAGAAGGGCAAACATAAGGAAAAACGCATTTTGCATTTTGACTTTAAAAATCGCGCATTTTCGCGCATTTTAAAATACGGGCCGCGGCATTTTTGTGTTTTACCGTTTTTAAAATCGACGCAAAACCGGTGCCCTACAGTGGGTGTCCACTGATTTTTTTTAAATTTTTGTTATTTTTCCATATTTTATCAAAGAATTACCCTCAATTTAAAAAAAGAAACAATTTGCCACAAATTTCCAACTTCCTACGTTTCAAGCGGTTCCGGATATTACGTTTTAAGATTGCAAAAACGTCGCTTTTCGTCATTTCCCCAATTTCTGGTAAAATTATCCAAATTGCTGAATTTGAGCAATGTATTCAGTAAATTCAGGCAAGATTATTCATTGTGAGTGCATATATTGCAAGAAACCATTCCTTCTTGTCATCTTTTCCAAGTTCGGGAAAAAAAATTCCAATTGGATTGGAATTTACGGGCATTAAAAATGGGAAGGTTCCCAACATTTATAGATACCCAGAATGAATTTGCGGTTTTTTAGTCCACTGCTGTTATTACTGTAAAATTCTTATGGGCTTGATAAATAGCAATGGTGAGTAAATGTAAAATGTTGCTGTGACGGGTTATCAGAGGACATATAACATTTGGCAGACTCCCTAGATAGGATGATGAACGACATTTCACTGGTAAACGTTGTCAAATGCGGAAAGATTTTTAAAGCTCATTTGCATCAAATTTGCATATTTTAAGATTTAGGACAATGTACTTTGAATAGAATTTTGCAGTTAAACGGTACAAAAATGGTGTGTGTCTGGAAATAGATTGTTTTTAAATGAAGCCTCTATTTTAATAAGATGGCTAGACCCTTCCTTGAAATGAAATAGGGTTATTCCATTTAACGAAGGGATAATTACTAGGGTTGTTGTCGAGTAGGATTTTTATTTTCGGACAATCGACAAATTTCAAGATCCGACGTCGACAAGGTGTGTCGCCAAAAAAAGTCTACACGATTTACGTCAACTAGGAGTTCGCCTGTTCATGTTTGGCATGGTACACGACACCGACGAGTCCCGCAACCGTGTATACTGTAAGCGCCATGGCCTATTGTAGTGAGTGAATGGAACAAAAATCAGCACCCTGAACAATCGCATGACCGCCAGCAAAAATAAGTTTTATTTCAACCATATTGTCTTAAAAATGATATGACATGAGTTAACAGTGCAAATCTTTGCACATCTTTTAAAGGTGATTTCAAAATTATCTTACAAATTTGAATTAAAAAAAAAATAAGTACTTTTCGGCGTACTACACCGTGTATGTACAGTACGCATCGGCGATCTTCATTATTAAAAGTTCACACTAGGGACGTAATTATGGAACCCGAGAACGGGACATTAACAGCGGTGGGGAAATCCCAAGGCGAGTGTAGTCTGTGTTACAGATTGCGAAAGATATTTTCCAAATTGGTATGCATGAGCACTGAGCAACCCTTTGCATGCGAGCGTGAGAGGCCCAACGTTTGAAACTTTAGTCCTCTGTAACTTCCGCACCGCTGTAGTATTGACGTCACATACGATACTACGGACCCTGGATGACCCACGACCCGAGACATGTACTGTCTGTGTACTGCCCGCAAGATATGATCAGCTGATCGAAAAGCAAAATGGTGTAACAAAATGAATTATTCATCTACCGCCGTCTGGGAGACTATGAATAATTCAACGCACGTGGCATTGTTTAATCTCTGCAGGCGTGTCGGTCTTTTTGTGCGGGAACTAAGTTTCAAGCTCAAAATGTCTAAACGTTAAGTTAAAAATATTTTTGGATTCTTTGGAGACGGGAAAACGGATCAAACAGGAGAGGAGCCTCGGGAGGAGTCATTGGATGCTACTGAGCCTAATGTTCGCAATGTTGGACCGAACTTGAAGCTCACTTCGGCAAAAAACCCAGTAAATGCTCTTAAACCACCGCGAGGGAACAATTAGGAAGCGTGGAGGTGTGATTTCGAGTGGTTGGAACGGATTGAACAGGAACATTAGTGTGCAAGTAAGTAATGCAGTGCTAATACCACAAATGTTTTCCCATCTTTCTCTGGTCTATACACATCCATATTCATACACATGAGTTATACATGTACAAATTCATGAAAAAGCTGGCGACCAAATTTTTCCTTGAGGAGCCAGTGGACTACCAAATTATTTGTTTGGTTACAGGGGTGGCGATTGCTCGGCCATGTCGCGAGTGAGTTCGGCACGTTCATACGGGATTTCCCAGTCCTTAGCACAACATGCGCAGTGGTAACTGGGCTTTGTTGTGTTCACAAATAAAGAAGATGGCGACGCCGACGCACGGCTTAAAAGATAGCTGAAAAAAATATAGAAAATTGGTGAGGGAAATCGCTAAATATCGGCGATGTTTAAGCTTATATAAGGAATTTTATAACTAGATCAATTTTTTTTTACATCGACATCAGTCCATGCTTTGTACGACACCCAGCAAGAATTTAAACTCGCATCGCTGCACCACGCACAATGTTGTCGACAAAGCCTTGTCGACAAAACAACCCTAATAATTACCTATGTGATAATGGGAATCTCGGATCGTTCTCCTGCATTCACCAACAACAGCACATAATGAAGACACATGAAACCCCACATGAAACATCACTTTGAAAAAAACATTTAAAAACGTAATATTTTAGTTTTTCCATATCCAACATACATGTACAGTAGAAAGTTGTTTTAGACCAATATTTGTAATAATTTTTTGTAGAATTAATAGTGCATTCTTATTTATAATAAAATCAATTGCAAATTGGCCAGAACGGCAAGTATCTAGGGATTTTTGTGAGGCTTATTTGGGAAATTAAAAGAAATCAATCATTAAAGAGAGCTGTGAAAACTTTTAAGATTTTTGAAAAATATAGACAGACTGGATGGACCAGCAAATGTAACAGATTTAAATTGTGTTGTTTTAAGATTGGAATTATTCTATGTATATGTAGGGATGTTTAAAATTGCCTCACATAGAGCTACGAAATTACAGAATATGTGCTTACATCGATTGTTATAATTATAGTAATATAGTAGACAAAATATTAAAAAAAACAGACCAACATCAAAACATAGCAAACGAAATACCTGTATGAAATAACCTTCAAATGTTGTGCCTAGAAGTTGGAATTTACAGTATGAATGAATTGTGTGACATTAAATTAAGACAAAAGAGCAAATGAGCAGGGATGATGTCAGCGTAACCGGCCACTCGCTGTTTTTTGACAGTTCCCATAGAGTTTGTACATCTTTATTTGGCATGAAGGGGGCGGTGGAATAAT
This sequence comes from Ophioderma brevispina, assembly GCA_023653785.1. Taxonomy (NCBI): domain Eukaryota; kingdom Metazoa; phylum Echinodermata; class Ophiuroidea; order Amphilepidida; family Ophiodermatidae; genus Ophioderma; species Ophioderma brevispina. The sequence continues at coordinate 2,526 of JAMKCH010040464.1, read as the reverse complement.
GCCTTTCGCTCTTATGTAGCGTGCTGAGTGCAAAAGGTAATGTAAAGTTTTTTTTCGCCAGAGGGAATCCCAGCTTTCCAATGTAGGTGTTTTTCGATGTGCAAAAACACGCAAGGACACACCGTAATATCGAGGGAAACTTTTCAAAAAAATAAAAAAATACGTTCCCATTACAAACAAAAGGGAAAAACAATCAAGGAAAATGTGTCTCAAGGTGTATACTAAATAAAGAAAAAAGAAATTTTCAAAAACCATGTGACAACATACAGCGCGCGAAAAAAAATATCAAAGGACGGCTATCACAGCCCAAAAAGTGACCCCAAAAATCTGATGACGTCATCAAACTACGTGAGTTTGCGCCAAAACTAGGTGGTTCATCATCAGCCTCAGAAAATAATTTACTTCCCACAATAGGTAAATGATTATTAAAAACATGTCTTCTGAGTTGAATAACCAAAATTTGTAGCAAAAAAAATGGTTTATTTATAAATTACTGTATTTAAAATGTACATTTCCACCAATGACGCACGAATTCCACGTATGATGGGCAATTCGAAGTAGTGTACTTCACTGGAACCCTACCATTCAGGATCAAAAACAATGCATCAAGTCGCACCATTTTAAGACCGGATTTTCAAAATTTCTTTCACTTCTGAGGGGGGCACCACCCCCCCTTAGCATCGCGAAGCGAAAGGGCCCCACTTTAAGCTGTGACAGGCCATTTCATTTAAAAAACCGACACGCTCAAACAATTGAAATGAACGGATGATTGCGCACTACAAAACTAAGGTTCTCGATAGAATTTGGAGTTATTTTCAAGGATCAACCCGCCTAGCCTCTCTTTCAAGAAGGTTACGACCATCGGAATATCCAAGGTGGCAGATAGGAAAAAAAATCCCTAAAACATATTAGGGATGCAGGCCTTTTAAGAATTCTATTTTTTCAGTTGTGCATGTTTAGATGGGATAGGAGCAGGGGATTCTGAGCATAGCACTTTTTGAATGGGTCAATAGGTGGGGGGTTGTGGGTAACGGTTCTCCAGGGTTACGGGATTTTTCTTCTGCCCGGCAGAAGATTATCTGAATTGACCACACCCTCATGTAGTGGTACTCAGTTCTTATATGTGTGGTACAGCCCATCTAGGTTTACACTTCTCAGATGTTAATGATTTACTGTCAGTTGATTTCAAGAGTCTCATATTTCCATGTATGCCATGGTCAGTGATATACATACCCTACTTGCACCACTAGTAGGGATAGTGGCTTCCCTGCTTGCAATAAATGAGAATAGTCCTAACCTAAAGGTTCTATGTAACAGTTTTTCTAATTGGTTGGGTCAGATTGCAAAAATTTTGCTGACAAATTAAACTGTTTTAGAATACTTCTATAGCCAATTTATATCAAAAAAATACTTCCAATTTATAATATACAATTTGGTACAGAATTACATTGTTTGTATGTATAATTAACACTGATAGCATGGGAACTATTTAATTAGCAGACTAATATTCAGTGTGGTAAACAGGCAAACTGTTGTACAGCAATGTATGACAGAATTACTACACAATAGTGAGTTGGCCTTTTGCACTAGATAGAAGTTCCCTTTAAAAAGGAAGTGTGGTAAACTGAAGCTTGGTTTGTTCAATGCAATGCGATTTTACTTCAAAATATACCAGATGTATCAGAAAAAGTAACATGAAATGAAGTCTTTTTGTTTCACAATAAAGGTTGATCATTATGATTGACATTGACTTGCATAGTATCATTACAATAAGTGTTACAAAACTCAATTTGTTGTGCATCGAATAATGTCACAAATGTGCACTAAAATGCAGAAGATTGTCCTTTTTAAGGAATTGTTTGTTTAGTTTATGCCTTAGGGCAAAATTCTGGGAATATTCTTCACTTAAATTAACCGTTAAAAAAAATGGGCATTGTTTCTTGTTGTTGTCATGCATTGTTTTAAGGTAAACAATTTAAAAAACAAATTTAAATTGAAATAGCTCTTTAGTTTTAGTCCCAGATCCCAAAATTTTGGATATACGTTGTTTAGGTAGTACCATAGGATTCTGCATGAATTCATTATCAATGTACCAGCGACAAAATATGTCGTTGCTATGGAAACCCACAGTAAACAACACAATTGTTTATCGTGGAAAATACCGTGTTAACAATATAACTGTGCTATTTTCAATGTTTGGTAATAATTAATACCCATTAAAGAGATGTTACATACAAAAATTCCATGCATGTTACAGTTCTGTTTTCCGTATAAACCCTTGATTTGTTTGGTTCTATTTACAGGCAAAAATATGGTTAAAACAAGGCAGTAGGAGTAAGTAAACAAAGTAGTTTAAACAATTTGAAGTTGTTATAAATCATAAGTTTAATCAATTGAGTCTCAATATCAGACTTGTTAAGAAATAGTCATTGCTGTAACATCAAATGATTACAATAATGGTGTAACAAATTATTGGTTGCCATGGAACCATGATAAACAACAAAATATTTAAATTTGAGGGTTTCT
>JAMKCH010040463.1:0-13137 GCA_023653785.1 Ophioderma brevispina | reverse complement strand
GATTTCGGGAACGCAGTATGAACTTAGTAGTGAAGTTACGCATTTACTAGGTAAAGGTAGGCTACAGTGTCGTAAGTACTGGGGAACGGGGGACCCGTTGTTTACGCTTAAGGAACTGCCATGAGGGCAGCTAACTGATTCTTTGCCTAGTCATACTTAATCCGAACACCCATAACCTTGGAATACAGTAGTAGGGTTGAAACCCTTTTCATTACACATCAGGATTAATTGGTGTGTTTTTTGTGTGACATTTACTTTGCCAATTCCATAATAATTACAGTTCGCCTAATTGATAATGCGACTGAACGACTCCCTCATTACGTCATAATGCTATATCCCGTATATCGTATATACATTAAGGGGCATATACCCTCAGTTTGAGGTGTTATTTGAAAAGCAGGGTAGAAGTAGTTGGAATGTTGGAAGTATGGCTTGTATATATCAGAACAAAGCATATTGCCTTTGGAGGTTTCAGGAAATTATATTTATTTGTAACTTTCGATACTCATATGCAAATGAGCTGGGTTCAAAGGTCAAATGTGTTGAATTGGGTAAAGCCAAATTGCACTTTGCCCCCAAGAATAGTTACTAGAGGGTCTTTTTTACCAGTGGTCGATCAGGTAAGTTACATGGGTTAAGCTGTGCAACCTAATGCGGAGACTTTTCAATTGTTATCCGTGTGTGCCTGCAAACGATCGAAACATCAATTTTATGATGGATTGACTTGGCCAGGAGTATATATCAAAAGTAAGACAGATATCAAAAATTAAATATAAAAAAAGAAAAATTATTAAAACAAACATTTGTGCCAATTTGTAGTCATACACCATCGGAAATGCCAAATATTTCCAAGTGCCGAAAATGCAAAAAAAAAAGATTAGGGCAATTAAGTTCTAGAAACACTGAATTTCATTTATTTATGAAAATGGTTATTGCAGTTTTGATTTGAAAATATCAAAATTTTAGGATCTACACATATATGCTAAATTTATAAATACCAAAATATCAGGAATACCAACATAATTAGACAAAATAATTAGTTTGGCATTTCTAAATGATCACTGCTTGAACAAAAAACCAATCAAGATATAAAGTAAATACAGCGGCGGTGAAAAAAACAATAAGAAACATAAGAAATAGTATTTACTGCGTGGTACAATGCACTTTGATAAACGTGCATCGGACGGAATTCCGATTTTCACCAAATGAAAAAGTAAAAAAGAGCTGAAAGTAGTGAGTAATCAGAAATTAAGAAAACTCAGACATCTTGCTCCACAAAAAATGAGGGTGAGATGGCCCCTTAAAGTAATATCTTGCTTAACTGTATACATCCCATTGGGACATGGAGGAAAAAGATGGTGTGCTTACAAAATTGTTATATGTGGCTCATTTTTCAGTTCGATTCTTTCATTTCTTCAAACTTGGAAATATATTAGATTTGCCTTTATTTAAAACAACCAACTAAAATCTCTGATTCAGATGGCTTATCAAGGTCAGGTCATCATTAATCCTTGCACATTGTTTTATTCCCAACGTAGTATATAACAGTTCATTATATATGTCAGAAGGTTCCGAACTATAATGTGTCAAAAAACTCACAATAAGCTTCTAAAAGTTTACCAAATATACAGTACGTATTAAGCGCTATTGGCTGAATATATACGGTTTTCTCAAATTCATGTTCTAACACCTAACACTAGTTAACCCCGTCTACCTGAGCCACTTTTTGTAACAAAAAAACTGCCGAAGGGGGGGTGGTGGTTACCAAACCCGGTGATTTTCGGTACTGGACATCCCCAATTCCTATAAATTTGGTATAAAAGGATAGCTTAGAGTTCTTGTTCCATTGGTACCACAAAAAGTACCAAACATCTCCATTATGACGTCGCCATGACTTCATAAGTTGAGGAAAGTACGAAATTACTGAAGATAGGTGGAAAATTGATATTTGCAATTTTAGGGACCAAAACACCTTACTTAGAGCACTAAAATGCTCTTTTCTTATAAAACCTGTAATTTCCCACTCTAAGTAGATCAAAAAACCCGCATGGAAATCTGATATCCTAACATTTGGCGAAAAATGATTTGCCCTATTTTACACTGTGTGTCTATGGGAAATTGGGCAGTTTTGCCTGATATTGCGAACTTATGACGTCATTGTGACGTAATGCTAGGCATGTGGTATCATGTTTGGTATCAATGGAAAGAGGAGGACCATAGCTTACTATTGGTACCAAAATTAAGAAATGTTGTAATACGTCTCTTCCGACGAGGGGGTGGTGCCCCCCCCCCCCTCCCTCACTTTGGAATCACCCGTTCCCACTTACCCCGGTGATGTTTTGTTTTTTTTTTGAATGAAAAGTAGTCGGACTGTCAATTGAACAATTACATTAAATAATTGGCACCAATTAAGGGGGTTTTACCAAGCCGGGACAAAACCCTAAGGGGGGTGGCACCACCCCCCTTCGGTTAAAAACTAGGGTTTAGACGAGGGTTAAACTTTTTATCTTAGGCATTCAAAACGTCTGTGTTTAGGTTCTAAATGAGCTGAAAATACTTGAGTTACCATTGGCATTCAGATTATGTTATGAATGTGGAAAATTCCAATATGGCCAACAAAATCAAGTTTTTTAAAAATTTTAGTCAAAAACATACATTTTGGGGTAAATGATATTTTAAGATGTTGATCATTTTTTTACATCTATATAACATGTCCCTCTCTCTTAATTAAAAGTTGCCAAAATGTTAATAAGTTAGGAAATATTGAGTGAAAATGTGATTAACTTACCTTTTCAAAATGTCCTATATTTTTATGCTTCAAGACCCGGGCGCGTGACTGGTCATTGACCATTGATTGACAAGTGTTTAATCATGTGCGCGACCACGGGGTTTTAAAGATATGGCAGTGTAAAATCCTACCCTAAAATTATTTGGCAATATTTTGACAAACGCATAAATATGGTTCTTTTACATTGCTTTTATGAAATGTTTTTTTTTCCACTTTCGTGTTTTTCTGCCCTTTTCACGTTACGTACGTATTGTGCACAATCTTGTATTCTTTCTTCCATGATATCCCCTGTCAAGGACATGACCCCCTCTTCCGGGACTATTCAGAGGTTGTGAATCCTTTTTTAAAGATGTTGGTATATTATTTATACGATGTTACATACTTTCTTTACTAAAGAAGTTAGGGGGAGAAAATATTACATCCTGATTATGTATATTCATGATAACAAATCATATTATTTGGTATATAATACAAATTTTGGTTGTATGGTTAGTTGTTTCATACTGGTCAAATAGTATAGTAGTCAGGGCTCCAAGCACTGTAGAAAAGTAAGGGAGGTTTCTCGAAAGAACATTTTTGCAGACTAACATTAACTGGTTTTTTAAAACCTCATGATTACGAATCCAGAGGTCGTAAACTTCGCCTGGATTGCAAAAAATAGATATTACGCATAAAGATGCACGTCATCAAATTTGGGGGAAAATCTGAATATTTACTATTTTATTTTTTCTTGCCATATTGAATAGAGTCTTTCACAAGCTGCCTATTTCACTTATTTGGAAGCTATATGATATTAAACATTGTGTTAGAGAACTTTTAATTAATTTCCTTTTTCCTATTGACACTTACAAAATAGAAGTTTTTAAATTGCAATTTTCTCAAAACGTAATTTCTCTGTTTCTCCAGGTCTAAAATACGTCCTTTTTCTCTTAAGCACATATTTATTAGAATTTTAATTCACATTTTTAAACCTCTCATATACTTTGGATGTTCTGAGATATCGAATCTATGTTGATTTTCAAAGTATGTACACCTAATTCGTCTATTGGCCAAATTTGATGACGTCATCAAGTTTGACTCCACGTGTAAAAAATATGCAAAAAATTGTTTTGTTTTTATATGATACCTTTGCAGTCTATCTTTAAGACCAAGGCATTTAGAACACAAAATGTATAATACCATGCTCTATAAAGAAAACATAAATCTGCATGGATGTCTGTACTAAACTGCAACTTCAAACTAGTTTTTCTCGCATTGACTTTTTAAAAGTTTTTAGCTTTCACACTGTTTGTATAACTTTCACTAGTTTTCTGGAATCTGTGAATTATCAAAGGGTTTGTACATAGATTCCGACTTTGGTTGGAATGCTTGTTTTTACTTTGAGGTCAAGATGATGTAACTTGTCACTTTTACATTAGGACCCTCTGGTTGTTTTAATGCAATTCAATATCCTAGGCGACACTACCACAGAAACTTACACACTACTACAATACGTTGAGTCTTGGTAAAATAATTCATAGTTGTGGTGAACCTCCAAAAATTGCGATTTTTTTTTTAACTCACAACGCATTTATATGTTCCCCCCAATTTAGTAAATTCCCGAGTATTTTTTCAGCGGAAAGATACCTAATTTACATATATCCAAAATGGCCGCCATTTTAACACCTTTGCACATTGTTGGTAATAATTCTCGTTCTAGTGGCTTCTGCATGGGCTTTTAAAGAGACACTGGCCCATTTGAAAATAGTCTTCCCTCAAGATTTTTCAAATCGATAATTGTTTTTTGGCATGGTTGTAACTTTTATATACAAATCCCTCACCTGAATTATAAGACCAATTCACTTCCTTATGGGTAAACGGAACGATTTTTGTAATTTAGCGTCCGCCGGCGACGCGAAATTCAGCATACAACGACGAAAATGGCGTTTAACACAAGAACAACCACGCGGCCGTATCAATGTTTTTCTTCTCACGCTATACAACTGTTTGACCGGTCTATAACCTTTGTGGGTTTTTTAATATCAGTGAGTTCGAGTTAAAAATATTCATGTAAATATACCAACGCTTTGTTTGATTAAATTATATGGAAACTTAAAAATTGGCCTACAAATTACCTACCTGGATTCTTTATCCTCATATCACTATCCTATCGTTTTGGGTATGTTTATTTTTACGTGTAAAATATTACTCTGTTCTTCTTCCGATGGCCTAGACTATAATTTTGAGCGCAATTGAAGAAATTTCATTTTTTGTGAAGAATTTCCAGTGCCGGCTTTAAGGCAGCTTTCGCGCCTCAATATGCAACATAGTAAGATAATTTCATACTTTTAATTTCCATGCCCGTAATTTTTGTACTTGATTTGCATAACTCCAAAATGACAGGCAAGCAATATAGTTTGTTGCCTGTATCTGTTTTTGAATATTGGTACCAACATTGGATTATTTTGGTTGTGACATCCTTTTTGATTTCATAGCATAGGCTTTACATAAGACTGCTAGTTTCCTCATAGATGGTTCAGCATTTATGGATGGGGGACACTTCACATCTGATCGTATCAGGATTTGCCTCGGGATAGAGCCCCCCTTTTTTTTTTAACCGGGTTTCCCACATGCACCAGACCCTTTTAAGTTATTGTGCTGACATTGTTACCCATGACCCCCCTTCGTACTTCCTGCTATTCAGCGGTCCCTTTTTCCTATTTCCATCTACCCCCAGTGATCCCTTTTTATTTTCAAAAAGTCATTGTAACCCCAAAAGACCCCCTTTAGAGAAGTGTTTAATGTTGGGATTTTTACTTCAAATGGCAGCTCAAAATCAATTTCTCCACTTCCTTCCAATTGGTAACAGCACATTGTCTATACTTTTAAATTCTTACAATACTATACAGTAGTTACAGGCTTTTGCTTGATTCAAATTACCAGGTGACAAGGTTTGTTTTTTTGCAGTTTGAAAAACTTGTTTTGCAGTTTTTTAAATGTTTGTACGCATGAACCCTCTTTTTGCCAATTTTTTCTATTCTACACCCAATAACCTACATTTAACAGTTTGTTTAGTATACGTACGCAGCAATGTTTTCCGGGCGTTTATCGTTGGATATGCTCTAATCACTCGCACCTATGGGCGGGAGCGTGCTGCTCGTGGATAGTAAGGAAGTGGGAGGAGGGTGAAGGAGGTATGGGGGAGTAGAGGATGGGGTGTTTGGGGGGGGCCGGACTAGTAGCATTATTAGGTGGGGAAGCTGGAGGCGGGTAGAGGTTAGGAAAGCTCGGGGGTATGGACGGTGACGTAAGGGGGGGAGGATGTGGAAGATGCTGGTAGGGGTGAGGGTGTCCCCTAGCGCAGCCGGGGCAGTGGGGGAGTGGGGCCATTACCCTGTGTTTTGGGTTCAGTTTTGTGTACTCATGACCCCCTTTTTCTGTAAGGCCCAACGTTTCACCATGGCCTGAGGCACATCCCCTACACTCTAAAGAGGGAGTTGCCCCCCAGGATCGTCCCTCTGCGTATAAACCAGAATGGCATTTACTCAACGTGAACATGCATCTACAATTCCATTGACCCCAGCCATTATATTGTTAGAGCTGGTCAGGTTCTTCTTGGATTTGGTGCTGTCAACGGATGCTGAGATTGTATGTACATGAAGCATCGCAGACGTAGTTGGATGTAATAACCAATTGATAATCGTTGGATAATTTCGAATATAACGAGGCCCAAGCAAGGTTTCCTGGGGTACCACTGATTGTTACGGGTACCCAATCGGAAGATTGATACTATTACCACAAGCGGGTAGCATTTTACATTCACAAGACACATAGGTTCCTTACGCGTAACAGTTACGGTGGTTAGTTTGTGATTTGCCAGCTCGTCAAGGGTTTTGAAAAATCCAATACAATTGGATCAAGCAGTTATAGTCATCGATGGATTGTTGCCAGATCTTCAACTGTTACCATCATAACATTTATCTAACATAACGTGCGCCATATCTAACTTTACATAAAACCGATGTTATGATGGACTATCTGATGGATCCCAAGTACTTCCCAAGTCATTTATCAGATGAGTTATGGTTGGGCAATAACGGAAAATCAGGTTGTACTATAACAGTGTCCCTCGACTTTTGCAAAATCTTCGTCAGAAGTGGTACAATATCGATGGCAGCTTCTTTCATTTGCGAGCTGGCAGGGTTGTCTGGTTTTCTTTTTTTTAATATAATTATGACTGGCATGGTAGTGTACCTCTGGAGGAATGCATACAAAATGTATGATGAAATGTAAAAATTAAGAATGATGTATAATACCTTTGACATAAACGCAGAGCTGGCATTTCATTTTCAAAAACCATGCTCAAAATTCAAGACGGAAGCCAATAGGACAGCTTCTAAGATCTTTCTTAAGGCTGTGCATTGATAATGTTAAACACAACAATAAATCTCAAAATTAAATTTCTGAATGCAAACATAGCCTCATACATTCACTGTACAAATGGGTCTTGGCAAAGACACTTAATGGGTCATCAGTTTTGAAAACTGTAATCTTTTAGACCCAAAGTCATGTCTCATTGCCATACATGTTCAAATGTCACGTCTCTTTATAGACACTAATTTTACAAGTCCATGTTTTTATGCAGACACTTCGGGTGTGTAGACGTGTCGTTATTGTCATCACATGGGAGACATGTCTGGCTGGAAACGTGGTCTTTCAGTGTTTGATTATGTTTTTGTTGGTTCTATTTTCTTTTATTTTCTATTGTGAAGCAATGTTTATTCCAAGACTGTCTTATTACAATGACTCCGAAGACACATGTTTACAGTAATTCATTCCCTAATTTATACAGTTTCCATTTTAGATTATTAAGGTATAATGGAATAATAAACAAATACTTGCTATATGTTGGTTCTAAAGGTCTCAGCAGGAGATCATGGGTATCATCGTGAATTTTAAAGGCATGTTGGTAAACCAAATATGAAAGATGCGCGTTTCTATAATGAGCAACACACAACCTTTAATGTATACCTTTTCATAATTGTTTGATGATATAACTAAATGATTACAAGATTGCTTTATTCATTTAAAGATCTTAGAGGAAGCAATATTGACCACCATCTTTCAATTTACAGCTCATAACAAAACAAATGTGCCAGAAAAGAGTTTTACACCAAATTAAAAAAAAAAAATATCTCTTTATTTTTAATTACCCGTTTATATTGTCGCCTTTTTTGATCCACCTCCATTTCCAGCCACCGCCTACTGCAAACGCTTTCTATCGATTTGTCTTATATACGTCTTAGGACCCAGCATAGGGGGAGATAAAACCCCACTCAACTTGGGACTGTTTTTTGCAATATTCTCCTTTCTCCGCGTTATCGCTGTAAATCCAGATATTCATGTGTGCACATGACTTCTGATGAACTAAACTTTTAGCACTTTAAATCGCCATCGCAACTATTTACTACTCGGTTTCCAGGGACTGGTGGTGTATGTTTTCTGCCATTGTTGTGGCAGCGAACCTAATCCAGCTTTGTGCCTGTAAACCTTGGATTTCAAGAGTCTATAGCACAAAGATCTTTATACGATTACAAATTGACTGTCATTATTACTTCCTATGCAATTAACAAACAATAAGCCAGATATACGTTTCTATTGGTCAAAAATATATATCTATCCATCGGGTTCCCCCTTTTCCAATTTCCAGCTAAATTAGCCTCATTATAGACGAAATTTGATAATAAGAAAAAAAACTGTTATAAGAAGTATTGTTCTTAAACCACGATAACAATTTCTTTTTGTTATTTATTGTTTTTTCCAACCCTGGTAAACGCAAATTTGGAACTAATTTCACTGTCCTGACACACGTCCGTTATAATGATTTTTATTGGCAGTTTCTAATAACACTTTAATGTACCTAGGCGCTAGTCGAGTACACGGGAGCGATCACTGAACTTAAGTTCGATCACTGAAGAAGTGAAACACTCTTGCAAGACCACGCACAAACCCGTTACCCCCAGACCCACCCTGAACTTTAAGGATTCCCGCGTCGCAAATTTTGTATTTTTAACACTTAATAACTCAAATTCCCTTACCTATCATATCCTTTAGCCCCACATGTAAGTTACCAATTTCTAAGGAATCGTCAAATGAATGAATTATTTAATCCCGTATAAAATTTTCCCGTAGATTTTTTTTTTCTCGTATTTTATTTTAAATCTAAAACTAACTCCAAATTTAATCCCTTATAAGTTTCCGTGTACTTTTTTCCCCTAAAAGTACTACCGTGGGGCCATGGTAAGCCGTTACTGAATCCAATATAGTTATCAATATTCCTATTGTCTTCATTTGCACTGAAAACATGGGTAAAGAACCACCTGACCTGATCGTGCTTCTACAGGTCTCAGGGAAGGAAAGATTTAAACCAACAAAGAAAAACAATAAACAAACAACAAGACAACAAACAGAAATGGCTATCAAAACCAAATTCCATAGCATCATAAAACGTCCGTTGTTAATGTTTTTTATTGAATTCTTTGTCCATGGATTTCGTCATAGCGAAATACTGGCCAAAATTTTGAACAAATTTGCTTCATATTATTGGGATTGTGCAAATAATTCAAACGAATTTAAACAGAGTTTTAAATTTCTTTCCTCTTTCTTCAAACTATGAAGTTTGTCACAAATCTTGGAATGCGGAAACTTAAGGCCCAATACATCCTGACACTGCATTTTAGGATATAAAGCACCTCAAAGCTACTTAATAAGTGACTTAATAACCCCAAAATGGAAACAAAATTAAAATTGCAGACACTTTTGTATTTTTAGCAATTAAATTTATTTTACTAATTGGGATATTTTCACGAATGTAATTTTCCAAATGCAATTTTGATTGTTTCCTATTGTAAGTGCTGCTTATATAGTATTGTGATCCTTTGCCCTGTTAATAAAACAACAGAGGGCGTCGTAATGTAAACATGTGACATCATAAACGACATATTACATAAAATCAACATCACTTAAGACTTCTAATATCAATATCCAAAACTTTTTATGGTCACAAATCCCGGAACACTCAAGTGGAAAGTATGCAAGCCTTATGAGCTCAAACTGTTAAAAGGTACAATGCGAGAAAAATATGAGTTTGAAGTGCTAAGTTGTATCAGACATCAATGGCAGATTTATTTTTTTCTTTCGCAGATCAATCTGGCAAATATATCATAATAAGGGGTTCTAAAAGCATTGATCTTAAAGATATTATCAAAGTATCATTAAAATAATTTTTTTAAAATCCATTATTTTACAGGTGATCAACTTTTGATGCGTCATCAAATTTTGGCCTATAGACGACTTAGATGTACATATTTTGACAACCACCAAACATAGATTTTCCTTATCATAACAGCCAAAGTATATGAGAAGTGTTAAATGTGAATGACAATTAGAAAAATATGTGCTTATCAGATAAAAAGAGTTTTTTTTAGCATCGATAAAGACAGAGAAATTACGTTTTGAGAAAACTTGCAATTGAAAACTCTATTTTGTACATGTTCAAGGGGAAATGAAATTAAACGTTCTATAACACAAATGTAATATCATATATCTTCTAAACAGTGAATAAAAGCTATGATCTGGACTATTCACAATGCAAGAAATAAAAAATTTTTTTTATTTTTGCGCTAAAAATAGGTAATAATAATTTGATGACGTCATCTATATTGCGTAATATCTATTTTTTTGCAATCCAGGCGAATTTTACGAACTCTGGATTCGTCAATCCCGGGGTTCCAGACTATCGCTATAGGTTGGTTTTAAACAAAGTTCTCTCCGAGGTAACCTATCTTCCATTTTAGAGCCTTTTTGTTAAATGTGTGGAAAGCCCTGACTATAGTCAAAACAGTGGAAACCATATTTGACCGTCAAATTATTAGTTAAAAAAATAGCGATTGGGATCGCTTTTTTTTAAATGAAATTTTCTATCTCTTTCTAACGCTGAGGCATTTTTGTCTAAAAATGCAAAATGTTCTTAGTAAGTCAAAAATAAATGAAATGTGTTTAAAGGAACCCAATTTGATGCATTTCTATGTTTTGGCTGTGTCTGTGATTTGGTTGGAGCCGACACACTTGGATTCCTTGCTATGGCAATGTCCCTGCATGTTCCATTTCATTTTTCCATATCTGGTAACGGGCTACAATATAGAGTAGCATTATGAATGGTTAACTATGTCAATTACACAATTGAAATGCGTATTAATTTTAACAAATTTGCATTCAATTAATTAGATTCATTCTCAGTTGTATCTCCAAATGATAGGTGTAGGATAGTGGGACCTAGTTTTATTCGGGCCAGGGCGTAAGAGAAACATGATAAGAAGGCATCACTTACATGTAAGAGGGAGAAACAATTAAAAAAAAAGAATTGATCTAAATCTGAGGGACACATGACAAAATGGAGAAGGCAGAGAGGACAAACAGGGGGTCGAACCCGAGAAAGAAAAGGGAAGGGGCGGAGGGGGAAAATAAGGACCATGGTCCCAATAGATCATCCATGGATTATGGAAAAAAAAAAAGAAGTGTTGGTTTGCCAATATTGATTGATTACAGAGCTTCATGATTAGTAATTGCGTCCCAAATTAGTCAATTATATTTTTTGAATTTAATTATACCTTTTGCAATTTTGGTGGCTTGAGCATGTGGTGTGTGTCTGTAAAATCATTTTTTTTTTGGGGATGATGGTGATGGAACGTGCTTGAAATTTTGTACAGACCACGCGAGAAAAGGAGCTGCCGGTTTCCTATACCCTTATAATAGGGAGTTCATGATTATATGTCATATGGCAGGTTTTTAAAACTGGATTTCAGAAAACGAAAATGCCCATTATCGGACCATAATACACCAATGACATTAAATCTAAAAAAAATCCAATTTACATTTTTTAATTTAGAATGAAGATCTTCCTAAAGTGCATTTCAGCATTAAAATGAAATTCATCTTGACCTCATTTAAAGAGCAAGGAATCTTTGTATGAAAATGATGCCCCTTTTCTCAGTATCATTAGTGAATGAGAGCTTCTACTTAGTAAAAGGTGATTTACAAACATGCCCAAACATGATGATGAATTAGAAAACAAAAATCACTTTGAAAAGCACAACATGACAAAACAATACAAAAATATGAAAATGTGAAAAGACAATATAAAAAAGGCAAAAACCCTAAAAGAGCTCAAAGGAAAAACAGATTTGCGAGCGAAGCGAGAATATTTTTGCCCAAAAATAATATTTTGTTTTTTTGCCCAAAACGGGTTCAAATTTTGGTAAAAGATCCACTTTGCCCAAATTTGCCCCCCCACCAACGTTGAGGAGCAAATTTAGGGGAAGTCCCTTTGAAAAAAAAAACTCGCCCCCATAAAAAAAATACTGTTTATGGGCCCGGGGTGGTGTTAGGTTAAGAAAGTTGACTATCCAGGTTTCCAACTTGAGGTTAGATACTTTGAATTAATGATTGCACTTTTATTTCAAATTCCACTTCCAATTGTCGCAGTATCACAAAGCACTAAGAGGAAATCAACACTTTTTTAACCATGTCAGGAGGAATGGTTGGGCGCAGGTGGAAATGAGAAATTGAAGTACCCGCTTTTTTATATCGAGCGATTATTTTTAATGAGGGACCTGATCCAATCCTTTCTGGGAGACGATTTCATATAGAAGTCCCATGGATGCAAATGAGCTATTAAATAATGATCCATTCATGCGCTGGTCACTGTTGTGCAGTAGCGTTGACGGAATGAATGGCAATTCCTCATTTGCATCCAGGGGACCTCCATAGGAAACGTCTACCATTTCAATAAATTCTGCATGGCATTTGAAGAAATCAAGATGGCTGCTACACTCTCGTTTCATTCAAATGGCTAAAATTGTATGCTCTATATCAAGGGTTTTAAAGCACGAGCAATCTACTGGACGGGTTTTCTTGAAGTGATTTGGTCACAAATTTCCATCAATCCAATATGGCCACCCCGAAATACAATATGCCCGAAATCATTAAATTTACCATAACTCATCAAGGATTTGTGATAGATAGAGGGCATAATTCTGGGTTGATACTCAGTGGTAGGAACTTATATCTGACATTCAAATTTCTTAACATGCTTACCCATCAAGATGGAAGCCATATGACGACCTGTTAAGATCTTTATTAAAACATACAAATTGTCATATATCAGTAATATCTTGACAAACATTTTGATTTTTAAGCATGTTGTCAATTAATTTATACCTTTATGATAATGATTAGGTATGAAACAACATTTAATACAGATAAACTCAGGTTTTAAATATCTTCAAAGCGGTAGATTGGCTGGCATCTGA
>JAMKCH010040462.1:0-35429 GCA_023653785.1 Ophioderma brevispina | reverse complement strand
TTAGGCAATGCCATAATTATAGAAATAAAAAGTATAGGAGACTCAGTATGCGACTATTTTCGTTGAAGAATTCAATTGTACTTTTTGTAAATTTAAACAGTTATTTTTCAGAAACATCACATATCATCCTATAAGCTAGTAGTTTTCTATAACGTGGTTAGGCAGTCATTTGAAAAAATAGCTTCCCGGGTGCAATTATGAGCTAGAACATGTTATAATCTATTCGCCATTTTAAAAATCTAGGAATCAACTTTTTCCTATTATCAATAAGGGACCACACAGTGGTGCGTTTCTGCTGCTCGCGCATATGATCTGACATTATTTAATACAAGATGCCGAGTAACAACAGATTGCATTTCAAAGCAATACTGAAAAGTGCTAAGCTATCAGAAGATAATTTGTACATGTACACATGGATATCAGATAGCGGGTGCTCAAACCTGACTAACCCCTGAGGTCTCTCATACGGATAACACAATCATAATACATTGTTACACCATGGATCCACGTTCCCCGAGGGCTTCTCTTAAGGAGAAAATACTGACAGGTTAACTGGTTATTTTTCACCCACACCAACATACCCGAGGTGGATCTAAGGTAAAATTATAGTAAAAATAATCAATAATTTAGACAAACTAGGTGGACACCCTGTCCTACCCAAGAGGTCCTACTCTTAAAGCAATATATACCTAGAATCAATTACAGTTATCAAGCACGCACGTTTAATTGGCGAATTTGCATAATGACTTAGCTTTAGACACATGAATGTGAGAATTAATATCAATGCTCCAAATCTTCTGGTATCTATGAATAAGCAGCACGTGTAATTACAAAGTCATCCTTAGCAGGTGGGAAAACCTTATCCAGACTCCCAAGGACTACTGAAGAGCATTAACTGGTCTTTAGCCAAATACTTTGCACTACATGTACACAACAAAAGTTAAATGATGTATTTTAACGGCGCGTGTTTTAAACCTTACCTTGTTATGAGGGGGTTACTTCTTAACAATCAGCCTTATTAAAATAATGATAATACAAAAATCTGAAGGAAATTGGAGGTTAAAGGGGCAAGTGGCAAAAACTTTACCCTTATTGCTGAAGGACAAACTCATGAGTACTAAATAATACACCCGCGATCCTTATTATTAACTTTCTTCTTCGTTCTTCTGAATTTTAATAGAAACACACCTTTTAGAAGTTTTTAAAGTTAAAATTGGCAATGATTTTGAGGCCATGAACCTTTAATAATACCAAATACCGCCATAGAAGTTAAACAAAAGAGAACAAAATTGGCGGGAAAAAATAACGGGTGGGTTTTAAAGAGTCTGAAAATAATTGAAACCGATCAGCGGGGGGGCGTTCTCACCTTCGCCTCCTCCATGACACAGGACAATGGAATCAAACCAGCAGACCACAACACTTACGACTGAGATTGGGGCGGAAGCAGAGGGAGCGCCTCTCCACCTGATTGGCACGAAAGAAGTAAACACAAGACGCGCAGATAACCAAGTGTTTGCCAGACAACAAACGTACGGCTTCTTTATAAACTCGTTTATATTTTGACGAGCTCTTTTGGGATCTCGCATATAAACTTGATTATCATAACGGAGACCTACACAAGTGGGTGCTGTTTTGGGCTGCTGCTGCTTGCTCTTCGGCTGCTTGCTGTTCTTCTCCTCACTTTCTTCCTTTATTTAAAAATAACAAGATGCAGCGAGTAACACAATTTCAATTCCTCAACGCAATACTGAAATTGCTAAAGCTATCAGAAAGATAATTTTGTTACTGTAACATGGAAGTCAGATAACTGGGTGGCTCAACCCTGACCTAACCCCTGGTCTTTCCATAAGGATAACAAAACACAATCACCATAATACATTTGTTAACACCATGGGTTATCATCACGTTCCCACGAGGGCTTCTCTTAAGGAGAAAATACTAACAGGGTTCACTGCTTAATTTTTCACCCACATCACATTCACCACAACCAACATACCCGAGTTCTGCTCTTATAGTAAATTATAGTAAACATAATCAATAATTAATACAAACTAGGTGGAAACCCTGTCCTACCCAAGAGTTTTCCTACTCTTAACAGCACTATATAACTAGAATCATTACTAGTTATCAAGCACGCACGTTTAATTGGCAAATTTGCATAATGACTTAGCTTTAGCACATGACTGTGAGGAATTAATACAAATAGCTCAATATCTTCTGGCAATCTATGAATAAGCAAGCACGTTTAATTACAAGTCATCCTTAGCAGGTGGGAAAACCTTATCCAGACTCCCAAGGGACTACTTGAAGAGCCATTAATTGTCTTTACCGCCATACTTGCACACTACCACAAAACAAAGGTTTAATGATTGATTTAAAAAACGGCGCGTGTTTAAAACTCACCTTGTTATGGAAGGGTGGTACTTCTTAACAATCAACCTTATTACAATAAATGAATACAAATTGACTTAATTGGAGGTTAAAGAGGGGCAATTGGCAAACTTTACCTTATTGCTGAGGGACCAAAACTCATGAGTACTAAATACCTCCTTATTATACAAAAGTTTTTAACTGAATTATAATGAAACACACATTTTAGAAGTTTTAAAGTTAACTTGCATGGATTTTGAGCCAAACCTTTACTACCACCACCCGCCACAACACAATTTTTACTAGCTAAAGTAATTGCCAAAAACAAAAACAAACAAAGACAAAACACAAACAAAAGAACCCCCAAACAAACACCCCCCCCAAAACCGCCCCCCCCCCCCGCCAAAAAAGAAAAAGAAACAAGGGGCACATTAAAACCCAAAGATATATTTTTACTGGGTTGCAAAAACCGTCCATTGCCTAGATGGGAAATCAAGAAGCTTCGCAGCATAAAAAACCAAACCCACTATGTGGATACTAAAATAAATAACACCAGCTTTCTTCTTGGTCTGCACCTAAGGTCTGTGCCCAACCCCCTTCACAGGGTTCGGCCCTGAACATTTAAAGCATTTTCGGGTCATTTTTTTATTTTTGACCCAATATTTCCCTAATTTTGTTGATTTCGAACCAAAGACTAACCTTTTCCACAATATTTGGAGTCTTAAGTTAACCTTACTCAATTATACTTTCAATCAAAAAAAAATGTCAACCTAACGCTTTTGACTCCACATGATTTTTTTATTATTATGCCTATTTTTGTGAACACCTTAAAAACAATAGCAACATGGCCAACAACCTGGAATTCACACCAAATTTGTTGTCAAATTGGTAATTTGTTGTGATTGTTTTGAAAAACCATGGACGAATTTTTAATTTTAACCATTTCTCAGGCCCAAATAATCTATGACAAATATTTTTTAAATAATACAAGTTAAAAATGCAAAAAATATGATTTGGATACAAAGTTATTATGAATATATAACTGGAATCATGAAAGAAGGATAATTTATTCCCAGAATGACTCCCCCGTTGGGTATTGAGATGGCCTGCACGAGTTAGTTCCTTTCCCTCCTTTCTTCCTCTCCGACAATGCGATCTGTAACGTAATACAGCTGCAGGCACGGTACACAATATGGCACGAACGTATTAACATTGGTTTGAAGAACCCCCCCAAAATTGCGAATTGCAGGGAAAAGACAGGCTGCCGAAATCTACCGGTGCCCGTGGCGGTTTTTGGGTAACCTAGGTTCACCTCAACTCTCCATATTAGTTAAAGTTAAATGATTTCCATAGCCATGGCCATATCTCCAAGCATGTATAAACTGTGGTATAAGTGACGACGCAACGCGTCCCTCAAAAGTTACAATGCAATTTATGAAATTGTAAAGTTCTTGTGCAAAGATCAAACGGGCGCTACTGCTGAAGGGAAGTCTCAGGGGGGGCTAGGAACTGTTGCCATTAGTGTTCGAGCCACATGTCAAGACCTTACCCCTACGTTTGCAAAACACCCCACATACATCGAGGCACTACCTGTCCTTTAGTCATTCTGAGTCGATTTGAAACACCAGTACAGTACTTTATTCCTTCCCTAGAACTTGCGGAGCTGACAGATATCAATACGCATAAACACCTTTGTGAAGTTTGGCAATACTTGTACAGATACACCGCAGGAGGTTTTGAAACTTGCGTAAATGGAGTGTAGGTCCAGTTCCGGGATTCTTACTTCCCCCCACCATTTGGCGTAACGGATGCCCATTGCATCAAGTAGTCAAATGCACAATCAGAGGCAGCCACCAGAGTCTCTCCACTTCAATAAGCCACTCCATAATTCCCCTGCCAAGATAGAAAAACAAAAACATAAACAGCAAGAGCAGCATATACCTACAATGTTTAGAATTTGCACACATACTACTCCGATAATTGAATAAAGAAAAACATTTACTGCAATACAGCGGACACATAAGCATGATTGACAGATGAACTGCCAATAACAAATCCCTATTACTTTATGTTATTTTTTTTTCTTCAAACTTAACAAATTTTAATCCAAAACAGCGCAACTTAACCAAAAATGGCGCTTGTTAATAACAGCAATCAATAGCCAGTACACTCTTTCAAGCACAACATTCAAACTTCATTATAGTAGGTTCACGTTTGAGATAAAATGATAAACTTGGAAAGAGAGAGAGAGAGAGAGAAAAGAAAGAAAGAAAGAGAGAGAGAGCACTTCCATCATTTCATTAGAATGAATCGATATTTAGGACAAAGCCTCCAACATTGCGTAAGCCGTTCAATCTTACCTCTTCAAAATTCGAGGCAACAAATACAAACCCAAGCGATACTTCAACTAACACACGAAAATGAATACACCACACACCGTCAAACCATTACAAAGCTGCAATTGAATCTTGCAACATTAGAAATGACTGTAAGGAGGCATTAAAGTAAGGGATGAACCAAACGATTTCGCTTTACCATAAAAGTTACTTGTATTAAAGGCTGACGATCATTAAACTTTGTTAACGTCAGGCTTAGGAACATCGAATAAAATTCAATCCGTATGATAAACCCAATTGCCATTACTAAACTCACAACAAACAAGTTATTACTTAACACCAATAAGACCAGCATTTGAAACTTATTATTAACTTGACCACCAATAAATTAACTTCACGTCACACCGGCTTTGATCCCATCTAAAACCAGCATTGAACCGTAAGTTAAACGAAGAAACTTGACTTTATATGATTGAAATTGGTGCACATCTGAAAATCCAACTCATCATTGAAGCATGATAAATAGTATCCTATACATTTTAAGGATAACAACCATTCTAGGGCCTACCCGAATGAAACCTAGACCACCACATACAAATTGTTTCAAAAAAAAATAACCCAAAAAACACAACATTGCCATTACCCAACAAATGACCAATCAAAAATAAATAGTCACTGAAAGACGAAGACGATCAATAGTTTTTTATCCAAGCCCAAAAGTTCAAGACCAAGCACAAATATTATAGGGAAAACAGATTCAAGAACCTCACCATCAAACCATCATTGATCAGGGCCTTACCGCCAAAGAAATCCAAGCATACAAACGGATCCCTTTCATCAGCAATTCAACTACGACTCGTCATAACATAACTCATATCTATGAGGTGCACTAAACACTAACATGATAGGCCTACAGAAGTAGCAAACACATTTACCTGGCTCAAGCATAGGACATATATAATGCTCCAAGGACACTAAATTTTGCTAGACTGAGCCCCACCCCTTAGAGGGGGGGGGGGGTAGCAGAGGAGACACACAGGAACTGTATATGCATGAACGCGCGTAAACCCGGAAATGTGTGACGAACGCATGACACCGGGAATCCAAAACGCAAGACAACACAGCGTGCGTGCCCTATTGAGCCAGAAATTATGACGGCGATTATCAATCACACAACTCCCCAATATAAAAAAATCTACTGCACCAGAACACAAAACACCCAGATACCCCCACTGATATGATGTAACTGAACGAATGCCGATACACACACAAAGCCATAAAGAACATTCGCTCACCACGAGACAATCGAACACTAGTCTCCTTCGTCAGTGATTCTGAAACAAATTCTGGCTACGTGCCGTAAACCCGAAATTGTGATGCGAACGCCTTGGATGCCATGGGAATCCAATACGCATTTCAACAAACGCGTACGTGCCATTTGTTTCATAATTATAACGGCGATTATAATTCACAACTACTCACCAATACGATACACTTGCACACAACACCCCCCCAGGGCACCCCCGCTGAGTATGAAGTACTGAACGAATACCAATTACACACACAAATGCGCCATCGCTCACCACTGATACTAATCGACCTATTCACTTCCACAGTGATTCTGAAAACAAATCTTGGCTCATCGCGTAAACCGGAGGTGCGTTTTAAATCAAAACTCATGACACCGGGCATCAGTCACGCAATTCACAGACGCGTGCGTGCGTACCATTTGTTTTTCAGAAATTATGACAGATTAATAATTCATCACTCCCAAACTAATACACTTGCACACAAACACACGCAGACACCCCCGCAGAGTATGATATTGTAACGAATACCATTACCGCCCAATGCGCACAAAGGAACATCGCATACCACTGGTACTAATCATGCACACTCAAAAGCAATTAGAATGTTCATGATTTCTTACATGCTTACCCTATGAAAACTATGTACATTAATAATCCTATACTCACTCCCAAGAACCCATGACACTGTGGCTGCGCCCACTGAATCTCTCGTCCTCATCCAACCGACACAATCAGAATAACCATCATTGAATTCCAGTATCTTAAATCCAGTCGAGATCCTTCGGTTTATCCTCAACAAATGCCGAAGCTCAGCCCCATGCTATGGAATCTTCTTCCAGTCTAATGACTGCTGCATACACAAGCTTGGTAGATAAGCCAGTCAGTTTTCAGAACCGATCACACTTTATTACGTTATAATACCATACTTCCATGAACACCATGTCACATCTTAGCTGTGTCCATTAGAATCACTCGTCTCACACACAACTTGGTAGAGTTAGCGAGGTCAATTCCAGAAACTATATTAGGGCGTAAGAAATCCTCGAGTATTAAATCGTTTTTAACACAACGAAAATGTCGAAAATGTTTACCCGATGCAGAACAAGACGATGCTTTTTCCACAACAATCGATACTAGCACAGTACAAACGACCATACAGCAGATCCATATGCTATATATGCGATTAAACGACTCAATGTTGAACTCCTTCACATTGTGCCCAAGGCCGCACTTGTCCATGCTACATCTTATCTTCGGTCCAGTTACTAACAACGTAAAAATAGCACCTGTAGTTATTTTGAAGACATTCGTTGACTTCCTATCGTATACGGGTTGCTGTATGAGGTAAGCACCAATATATAACGTATAACGTAAACAAAGAGAAGTTAAATGTACATAAGACAATATCCTTTTTAAGATCTGAAATATGACCGATCAGATGCGAAGGCGAAGAAGCAATGGACACTACAGACAAGGGAATCAAACCAGCACCACAACACAGAACGACTGAGAGGCACGAACCTGATTGGCCGAAGAGGAACACAAGACGCCAGAATTAACCCAAGTGTTGCCAGTACACTACGGCTCCTTGAGAAACTCGTTTATATTTTGACGATCTTCCTTTTGGGATCTCGCAATCTAACGTATTACATGCAATTCCAGATATATTTTTTGGGTGAATACGGAAGGTACTCAACTTTTTGGGTGACCATTGGTGTCCTGAATAACTGACCTCGAACTCATCTGTCGTTTGAGAATATTGCTTTTGAAATCCTTGACCTAAACAACATCACTTTGTCACCAAAATCGTCATCCTAGGTGATTTGTATGCATGAGTATAAAAGATTTTGCCTTTTATATGTTAGTAGGGTTCAAAATTAAAGTCACCTTCTAGAATTTGGGCGAAGTTTTGAAGGTGTTTTCTTGTACTTTCAAGGGTGCTGAACAATATTTTTTGGGTCCAACCTCTGGGAAATGTGGGGAAATCCCGCTAGATGGCGTATTTTTTTTCAAAATGGCCGCCAAAATTTCAGAAAATGGTATATTTAAGCTAGAAACGGCTATCTGAGATCCAATTTAATCGATTTTGGGTATTTTTTGAATGCTCTCTAGTATTAAATGATACTTAATTAATTAGATGTATGAATAGGTATCTTTAGAGGTCGCTTTTTCAAAATGGCCGCCAAAATTCCAGAAAATGCCATATTAAAGCTAAAACCAGCGATCTAAGAGTTTTAATATGAAAATCAAATTTGGTGTATTCCTTAAGGCTAATTATTGTGTACGCTATTCCAAATATTATGAATTAATGATAAGTAACCCCCTGGGGAGGGCGCTTTTTAAAATGGGTGGTTGCCAAAATTCCATATAATAGCCTTTTGGGGCTGTTTTCCAATTATTATCAATTCAATATATTCAAAGTGAAGAATTTTAAAGATGTTTTTTTTTATATTTTGTCAAGGATGCCGGAACACGATTTTTTATATGTCCCACGTCTGGGAAATGTAGTAACTCTCAAAATGGCCGGCAAAAATTCCAGAAAATGACATATTAAAGCTAAACAGCTTCTAATATTATAAACTGAATTCAATTAATTATGAATCAAATACACAAACATAAATCAAGTGCAGATGTTTAAGTATTTATTATTATTTTCAAGGATTCTGACCATATTGTTCTGAGAATGTGGGGAAATTCTCGATAGAGGCGTTTTCACAATGGCGCCAAACTTCAGAAAACCGCATCTAAAGTAAATATTACAAGCTCCTGGAGAGTCAACTGAAATCATTTTGGGGTTGTTTTCTTAATGCTATTCTTTGTGAATGGCTATTTCAATCACAAGATTAATGATAAATGCCCCTAGAGGCGCTTTTTTTTCAATGGCTGCCAAAATTCCAGAAAAAATACATATTAAAAAAATTAAATCAGCAATCTAAGATTCAAAATGAAATTGATTTTGAGTGTTCTTATTATTGTCTTCCGCTATCTAGCAATAGACCATTTGCAATGTTGTCCGATTCCTCCCGAAAATGCACTCTCATTCGGTGCCCATTGTACCAGAGGTCATGTTTACAAAAAAAGTTGTTGTTCGTTTTGCGTCGCTCAACAGTGCCTAAAATTACAATACAAAGTAACATTTTTCACGTGAAATTAATCTTACAAAAATGTAGGAGAATATCTATGGAACAAAAAACCATCGAGGCACTGTTGTGGAAATATCACATACCCAACGGGTGATTTTTCGATGGGCGTACTGTGCCACTGTCACCTGACGGACGATTCTAATATAAGTGCAACGTTATAACAGATAGGTAAGTTTTCTTGTATTTTCGTTACGTTCCTAACCGTATGTTTCAGCCGACTTGAGGCTGGTAAAATTTCGGATTGAAATGGGGCACCGACTGGAGATGCATTTCGGGGATCGTGCAAATGGTCCTATTGTATAATAGGATAAGTCCCACTAGAGTTTTTTTTTTTGTTCAAACGGTGCAACCAACATCCCATCTGACTATCCTTTTTTTGGGGGGGGGGGGGGGGGGCGTGATCAATGCATTATTGACAAATACAAGTATAATCAAAGTGCAGGTGTTTGAAAGTATTCGGGTTGTGTGTATTTTGAAGGATTCTGCGATTTTAGGTGCGACCTCTGTAGTGGGGAAACCTTGCTACAGGGCGTTTTTCAAAAGGGCCACCAAATTACAGAATGGCTTATTAAGCTAATACCACGCCATCTAGAGTAACCGTGATATCAATTTCTTTGATTCTATTTTTTAATTGTCTCTAGCTTGTTAATGCTTTAAATTTGTGGTTTTCTGAAGTTTGGCGGCCATTTAGAAAACGCCCTCTATCCAGAGTGCAATGGTTTTGGGTGTATAATAATTATAATAGGGCTTTTTGAAATAGGTGTATCGGCGCATGGCTCAGAGCGCATAGCTCTGTTGCCATGGCGCGTATGTTCAAGGGTATTATGTTGATAGAGATTACTTTTTGCCGGGGAAGTTCGGAGTTTTTGATTATGCACAGGTCAATTTAACAGAAGGCATGATTGATTAACTTTTAATAGAAGTGACGAGGAAAACAGTGGCAACTGACGTGGGCCTGGGGCCTACCTGTTAGTAATTTAAAGCACAACTACAACATGTACTGATTATTACACTGCTTAGGCCTATTATTGCAGTGGCTAGGCATAATTTACAATTTAGTGTGTTACGAGACTATGGATGTTTGATGAACTATGGAAATTAAAAAAGGCCCTGTGGTATAGCCAATTTAGAATTTGTGCACTACAGTCGTGCATATAGCCTTTGCCTAGACTCAGTTTTCACATCCCTATTTTTTCTATATGGACCTGAGATCACTGCCTATCTCATACACGTAGACAGGTCGAGAAAAATTACTTTTCTAAAATAAAATCGGGTTTACAAGCCCAATTTTTTGAATTTTTGTGTCCTCAGATCAATTTGGTATTACATAAAAAAGAACTATCCAAAGAGAGTAAAGAAATGCAAAGGTGTTTTATGGCAAAAAAGCAATGTTGTCATGTGATGGCCGTGCGAGGGACTCCACATGGTGCAAACTTTTGCACCCTGCTCAAAAATCATTGATCTTCAGATCATAAATGCGGAACCTACTACTTTGGACAGAAAGAGGTAAGTATAATACTTACCTATCCACATCAACCAAGAAACTTACTGATATTTTTGAGGTTTGGGGTGGAACTCTTCTACCTTTTGCCTATAGGGCCCCCTAAGATTTCTGAGTATTGACATACATACTTTGAAAAATAAGAAGCTAAAAAATTCCCCTCAACATATATAGCATCTTTAAAAAAACAGTGTACCATTCAATACAAAACCAAATTTAAAAGCCAGCTGAAATGCACACCTAAATGCGTATGTAAACAAAGTTGAGGGTGTCAAATCGGAAACCCAATGTTTCTATTTGCAAGCAAGGTAAGTGTTGGCCTCCAATTCACACATTTTGATTCCAAATGGTAAAAAATCACCTACCATGAGATCCCCAAGACGCTTAGGAAGAACCCCGATTACAAAATCAGTTAACATTTGCTATATTGGATCAGGAAAAGATCCGAGTTAAAGCATGCGGTGCCATGCCAGTCTTGCGTTGAGATACCAGTTCACATGGTGATGGTGTCACCGAGGCAGTAAAAGCTTTAGGAGAGTCGATTTCCACCGTTTTCCATACTGATTCAAACACCGACGAACGATGACGATAATCGGTTGTTTTTTTCCAATGTCGGGATACGTACGTCATTTTTACCTGAATGGGTCCCCCGAAAGCAAAATAAAAACCAATCAATGCCGTTACGTCATCAACTCTTTATTTTTTTTTCAAAAAGTGGCTGATTGTTTCCCATAATAAAATTTCCTTTAGATTCAACATCTGTATATTGGTTCGGTAATAATTAATATTCAGTTGTCCCCGCATGAAATGTGAAAAAACTGAAAACACAATAGTTAGCCGGCTAAATAACCCTTACCGTGGACTGTATGAGGCAAGCATACGGATCCCCGTAATAGTTTTTAGCAGGCTTCAGCCACTTGCGCGCGGGCTGCGGGGGTTTATGCGTCTAGATTTCCCCACGTTTCTCAGAGGTTGGACAAAAAATCTTGTTCAGCCCATCCTCGTAAATATAAACAAATACTTTCATTCAAACATTCTGCACTTTGATTTATAGCTTTTATTTGATAATAATCAAATTGATATGATATCATTCTTTTTAGCTTTAATGTCATTTTTGGAATTTTTTGGCGGCCATTTTGAGAGTTTTCCACATTTCCCAAACGTTGTACGAAATAATCTTGGTTTCAAGCATGTTATTTTGATGAAATATTGAATTTGAAATAATTGAAAACAGCCCCCCAAAGCTATTATGGGTGGGAATTTTGGCATCGCAGTTTTTGATAAAGCGCCCTCTAGGGGTACTTATCAAAAATTCTTAAATATTAAATGTCATATATACAATAATAGCTTAAGAAACACCGAAATTTATTTTCATTTGGACTCTTAGATTGCTGTTTTTAGCTTTAATATGCACTTTTCTGGAATTTTGGCTGGCCATTTTGAAAAACGCACTCTAACGAGAGTTCTCTCCACCATTTCCAGAGGTTGGCTCAAAATAATCTTGTTGCAAGCATCTCCTTGAAAATGTACAAACAAATCCTTAAAAAATCTTCAATATGATTTATACTTGTATTTCAATAATATTAACACGTTTCCCAAAAATGCTATTATAACAGAATTTTGCAGCCATTTTGAAAAACGCGCCCTCTACGGGTACTTATTATAAATTCTAATATGCAATAGCATAATAAGCGAGCGCGAAGCGAAGCTCTTTATAGACAAACGCGTATACACGTAATGAAAGCTATTGAAATCTATAGTCGACAGTTTTAAAAAATTACCGACCCTCAATTTGGTCCCAACCTTTTTTGTTTCTATTCATTCACCTCCTACGGCGTTATAAATCGACGGGAACCAAACAGGAATTCGCCATGTTTTAAAATGGTAATTAATTTGTGTCCGATATTCCAAACAAAACTTATTATAATCTCCATTCTTGAATATTTTGTTTTTCTTCAGGGAAGTTTCTGGAGTTTTGAGTTTTCACAGGTAATTAAAACAGAGCATGATTGATTTGATTTTAAATCAGCAGTGACATGAAAACAGTGGCACTGACGTGGGCCTGGGGCCTAAAACTGTTGATTATTTTAAGCACAACTTACAAAATGTACTAATTTTACACTGCGTAGGACCATTAGTTGCAACATGGCTTTAGCATAATTTACAATTTGAGTGGTGTTACGACTATGGTGTTTGATTATGATAGCCCTGTGGTATAAGCCAATGTTAGAATTTGTGCACGACGTCGTGCATATAGCCTTTGCCTAGACTCATTTTTCAGTCCCATATTTTTCCTAATATGGAACTGAAGATCACCTGCCTACTCCTACACGTAGACAGGTCCGAAAAAAATTATTTTCGTAAATAATCTTGGTTTACAATGCCCATTTTTGAATTTTGTGTCCTAGATCATTTGTATAATAAAAAAGCACTCAGTCAAAGAGAGAAAGAAATGCAAAGGTGTTTCATGGCAAAAAAGCAATTTGTCAGCCTTTGCGAGGGACTTCCACAGGTCAAAATTTTGGCACCCCCTCAAAAAATCAATTGATCTTCAAGAGCATAAATGCTAACTACTACTTTGAACAGAAAAGAGGTAAGTTTAACACTTACCTATCCACATCAACCAAGAACATTACTGATAATTTTGAGGTTTGGGGTGGAACCCGTCTACCTTTGCCTATAGGGCCCCCTAAGATTCTGAGTTTTGACATGACATATTTAAAAATAAAAAGCTAAAAAAATTCTCTCAACATAAAGTATAAGGCATCTTTAAACAGGTGTACATTCATACACAACCAAATAAAAAGCACAGCTGAAATTCATCACCCTCAACTTTGTTTACATAAGTTGGAGGGTGCAAATTTCGGACCACCCAATGTTATAGCTGCAGGTAAGTGTTGGCCATCCAAATACAACCATTTTGATCCAAATGGTAACAAAATCACCTACCAATAGAACACAATACGCTTGGAAGAACCCCATTCCAATCATTTAAAGTTGCTATGTTTGTATCAGGAAATGGATCGAGTTAGAAGGATTCGGTGCCCATGCCAGCCTTGCGTTTGAGATGACCAGTCATATGGTGATGGTGTCACCGAGGCCGTATAAGCTTAGAAGAGTCTATTCGCACCTTTTCCCACTGGTTCAACAAACCGACGTACGATGACGATAATCGGTTGTTTTTTTCCAATGTAGGATAAGTACTTCATTTTTACCTGAATGGGTCCCCCGAAGTCAAAAACTAAACCAATCAATGCCGTACGGGTCATAAATCTTTATTTTTTTCAAAAATTGGGCTGTATTCCCATATAAAATTCCTTTTTAAGATTCAACATCTGTATATTGTTCTTTATAATAAATAATTCAATGTCCCCCGGGCATAATGTGAAAAAACTGAAAACATAGTTTATCCGGCTAAATACCTTACCGTGGACTGTATAGAGACGGATCCCCGTAATAGTTTTAGCAGGCTTCAGCCACTTGCGCGCGGCTGCGGGGGTTATTCGTGCCCGATATTTCCCCACGTTTTCTCAGAGGTTGGACCAAAAAAATCTTGTTCAGCATCCTCGTAAATATAAACAAATCTTTCAAACATCTGCAACTTTGATTTATACTTGTATTTGATAATACATCAATTGATTGATATCATTCGGTTTAGCTTTCATATGTCATTTTTGATTTTGGCGGCCCTTTTGAGAGTTATCCACATTGCCCAAACGTTGTATCCTACATAATCTTGTTCAGCATCCTTGAAAATATTGAATTTGATAATATTGAAAACCGCCCCCAAACGCTATTATGTGGATTTTGGCAGCCATTTGATAAAGCGCCCTCTAGGGTACTTGTGTGATCAAATTTAAATCGTTTGCAAATAGCATTAATACAAAACTAGCATTAAGAAACACCGAAATTTGATTCATTTGGACTCTGATGCGCTGTTTTTAGCTTTAATATATGCAATTTCTGTAATTTTGGCGGCCATTTTTGAAAACGCACTCTAGCGAGAGTTCTCCACATTTCCCAGAGGTGTGATACAAATACTTGTTCACATTCTTGAAAATGTAAACAAAGACCTAAAAAATCTTCACATTGATTTATACTTGTATTCAATATAATTAACATCCCAAAAGGCTATTATAACAAATTTTGGCAGCCATTTTGAAAAAGCGCCCTCTAGCGGGTCTTATTATAAATTCTAATTATTGCAATACATAAGAAGCGAGCCGAGCGAAGCTCTTGTAGACTAACGCGTATACACGTAATGAAAGCTATTGAAAATCTATAGTCTGACAGGTTTAAAATACCGACCCTCATTGTCCCCCTTTTTGTTCTTATCATTAACCATTCCTACGCGTTATAAATGACGGGAAACCAAACAGAATTCGCCATTTTAAAAATTGTAATTATAAAAAAAGAAAAATTAAAAAAAAACATTATATAATACTCCATCTGTTGGATATTTGTTTTCTCAAAATTTAGTTTTTATGTAACTTGTTTTCTAACATTAAACCTATTATAATGTTTGTTCTGATGTTTTAAAAATCATGCTTGATAATGAACCAATGACGCAAATAAAATGCTGCTAGGCCGCATGTCCTGACGTTTAATGGTTTTCAATTCGTAAACCGTGTTTGTACCATTGTTGGCACGCACGTCATAACAAAAACGCACTTTGTAACAAAATTGTTACGAACTGCGTTAGTCCCTTGGGACATAGACAAAAATGGACAACTTCAACGAACTTCATAACAAATTAAAAGTAATGAATTGTCAAAGATTTTCCATTTAAAAACATTACTCCCCACGAAAATGTTACGAACTACGTTAAGCTCTTTTGACACAAACAAAAAGGGACCACTTTGGCAGTTTGTAACAAAATCTTTTTGAGAAATCTTCAAAGATCTCATCAAAGAACACTAACTCGCCTGCATCAAATCGCGCCAATACCAACTCGTCCATAGCACATCGCCCATACTAATTCGTCCCAGTATTACTCATCCATACAACTCCCCAACCAACTCCTTCCCATTAACAACCCGCCCCAATATTAACTCACCCCATACGGACTTGCCACCATTTTAACTCACCCCCATTATTAATTCGCCCATATCAAACTAGCCCGATACCAACTATGCCAAGTTTACTTACAATTAAAAATCCTTGAAATATCTTCCCATGGCGATACCCCACACGCACTTTGTAACAACATTGTTATAAGTGCGTTATCTCTTTTTAGGGATCTCTTCACGCCACTTTTTGAAAGAAACATTGAACAATGCTTTTAATGCTGCTGCTGCTATATGCAGTAAAATATTACTTTCCTACAGTAAGTAACACAATGGAGAAGCAAATCCCTTACTCCCTAAAGGAAAATGACTAGAAACATGGCGATCACCCCAAAAAGCGAGGTAGGTTATTTGTGTTGTTCGATCTAATCTTTCCCTGTAAACACAAGGCATGGGGTCACGCTCCGCGATTTTTGAAAAGTGTCAAATTGGCATTTAGGGTTTTAAGGGATATTGCAGTAGGGGATAACTTCAACACACTAACCAATTTAACGCACTTTGTAACGGTTT
Organism: Ophioderma brevispina; assembly: GCA_023653785.1. Classification (NCBI taxonomy): domain Eukaryota; kingdom Metazoa; phylum Echinodermata; class Ophiuroidea; order Amphilepidida; family Ophiodermatidae; genus Ophioderma; species Ophioderma brevispina. Next base: position 19,193 of record JAMKCH010040462.1, on the reverse strand, counting down.
TGTTACAAAATGGGTTAAGTTGTTCCTTTTTTAAAAATATGAATGCACTTTTAATAATTTTTTTCCAAAGTGGTATTGGCTGGTGTGTGTCATGGGAAGGTATTAAAAGTATTGGATTAAACACTTAACGGTGGTAAAGGGGTCGCTAGGGGCCCTTTCCACATTCACGGGGTAAAGGGGTCTGGCTAGGGTGCCATTTTTTTGGCTTTTCCGGTTCGCGTAGTTGTAACGTTTCAATCTAGTTAAATGTTTTTGTATTTGTCTATCTTTTAGTTGTTTTGTATAATATCATCAAACATAGAGTCTTTTTTTCGTTAAATTGGACATGGAGTTATCCTGATGCCATATAGAGCAGCTAGCAGCTTAACGCACTTTGTAACAATTCTGTGACATAGTTGGTTAGCTGCAGTGGTCTGCAATAATGTAGGGGTTTTGATATGAGGTGGGTTGAAATGGGGCTCGCTAAGAGGGCGAGTTGGAAGGATCGATTTTGTTTGTGTATGAGTTCTCACCATTAATAGCTACTTGCCGTATAGAGCAGCAATGAGCTCAACCACTTTATGAGGAATTGCTGTTTGACAAGTGGGTTGCTGAAATCATGTGGTCATTGGAGGTTATTCAAACATTTTTAATTTATATCGATTTTATATATTCTCTATCGTGTTACTAATGTATTGAAGTTATAATTTACTGCCATAAAGAGCACCAGCGCAGTACTCACGCCTTTTGTACCATTTTTTTGGGGGTACAAAGTTGTTAAGTTGTCAACCCATTTAAAATTGTTAACGACTTTTAAAAAAGAATAAACAAATTGGTTGATGCAGAATATCGTCATTGAAGATTTCATGTATTTTTAACTTGAATAGTGGGCTGAATTAACAATTCATAAGGGGTCTCCTAAGGGGCCCCCTTTTGTGTTTTCGGGGGCCGCGTATTTTAACACTGGGGAAATATTTTAGTTATTTGTTTTTGTAGTTGTCTATCTTAGTTGCGCTTGAATTTAGGGCAACTTCAATCCATCGCAGCGTATTGCAGCGTTAAAATACACTGACCGAAGAGAACAAAAATGGGGACCCTACAGGACCCCTATATGCAGGTAAGTGTTCACCAAGCAAAATTTACAACTTACAGATACTTTAAATCTTCCACGGCGATGTACCTCAGCAACACATTTGTAACAACATTGTTACAAGTGCCGTTAATTTTTTTAAAGGGACATCTACCCACTATGTAACAAAATTGTTACAAGTGCGTTAGCTGCTGCTGTTTCTATGCAGTAATGGGATAACTTGACACACTAACAAAGAAAAAATATTTAAATATTTTTGACTTTCATATTTTTTAAGGTTACATGTGTTTGTAAACATGTCTTTACCATAAGTTTCTACAGTGAACTGCGATATGAGAATATAAAATATAATGCTATACTTTCAAATATTTTTGTTTATTGGTTATTTCCTTCGTCCATGTAACTAGGTTTATGCATTTGAAATCAGAATCACGGAACCTTATAATTTTTTTTCCCTTTTTGGCACGGGCACTTGTCGGAGGGGGCTCCAGGCCCATAACTAATTAACGAAAAAAACAAACACGCTATGGATTTTTCTACTTTGTCTTTCGGTTGGCAATGCAAGCTCACCTACCCATAGACAAATACAAAAAAATAACAGCATTAGTTCGCATCGTTAAAATACACGGACCGAAAAGCCCAAAAATGGGCCCCTAGCAGGCCCCCCTTCACAGTTAATTGTTAACTCAACCATTTACAACTTTAAAATACTTTAAATATCCTCACATGATATGTACCTCAGCACCCACCACTTTGTAACGTCTTGTTACAAAGTATTTAATTTTCTTTAAAGGGACAGGTCCAACCCACTTTGTAACAAAATGGTTAAAATGCCTTAAAAATTGTTGTAAAAGGGACAGCTTCAACCCCCTTGTAACAAAATTGTTACAAAGTGCGTTGAGCTGCTGTTGCTCTATAATGGCAGTAAGGAACTGCACTATAGTAATACAATAGAGACGTATATAAAAATAAATCTTTAGCGCCAATTCTTGGCAATTGCTTAAATTCAAACCCATCCCCACTCGCCTTGCCTTAATTCATTCCACTTTATAAATTAAAAAATAGTGGTAAATATCCTCCCATACAATATATTTAGCAAACCACTTTGGTTAAAAAATTGGCCATAAAGTGGTTTAGCTCATACTGTTCTCTATACGACGAAAGGGACTTTAGGGAGATAGAGTAGTATTCAGCAGCTTAACCACTTTGTATCCCATTTTTACATATTTGCGTTGGACGTTCTCTCTTTTTAAACTTAAGTGCCAAGGTGTTTTCAGTCACGTTGGGTTCTAAGGGGGGGGGGTCCCATGGAACCCCCCCCCCCCCCAAGGAACCCCCTTTCCCGGGAAGTATTTTCAAATAAACTTATACCACCGTTTGAGGGTCATAAGACAGGCCCCGGTGAATATAATGTTTCCGGTTTATCGTCTGGAAATTAGGGGCAAATCATGTTTTCGAAATGCGTCAAAATGGCTCAAAAGTAGTATTGATGTTCCCGACCCTGCTTCCACAACATACACATTGCAAATCATTTTGACTGTTTATATCCTCTATGAAGGACCAATTTACATATATTAAACACAAACTTACCATTTTGTACTTCTTGTATTTTTTGTGGGGCAGTCGTATGTGCCCATAGGTTTGTATAGCAATGGCACGCAGTCTCGCTCGATGATGGAATCGCTTCTTTCAGCACATAAAGGGTTAACTATTTGTTTCTGATTATGTTAATTAATTTTTGTTTCATGCATATGACATACATAAGCAGAAAAATATTTCTGGCAACAGGTTTGCTAATTTTTATTTTTAAAATCACACTCCCATGGGTGCCTAAGGGGGGGGGTTCCTATGGACCCAAGCTAATTATCTCATTAACTTGGACGAGAAATTTTAGTAATTTTTTTTATGAATGAAAGCGCATCGATAAGTTACACAATTAAAAAAATTAGAGTTGCTAAAATATTTTGCCGATGAGAAATCGCCGAAAAACAAATCTTGGGTACTATGGACCCCCCCCCTTAGGCACTTAAGTGTAAAACTTTTATCGCAGTTTGTAACAATTCTTGTTACATTTTATTTGTTAAGGTTTTATCGTTCCTGGAAGATATTTATTTAGTTAAGTGTGGCTGAAATATGGTGGCGATTGATATGGGGTTGAAATGGAGTGAAGCTAATAATTGGACAAATTGTCTGAATTCGCTTACAGTTTGTTGAAGTTGTCATTCTCTACTGCCATATAGAGCAGTATCAAAAATAATTTACTCGCTTTGTAACTAATTGTTAATAGTTATTGCGTGAATTTATCGTCAAGTATTTGTAAGTGTTAAGTGTTAGACCGCTTGATATGATTTGAGTGAAGTTGAAGCTTGTCTGACGAACGTGATCCTAAATTATAAGCATTCTTAAGACTCAGTTAAGTGTGTTGTCTGATACTACCCCAAGAACATGCAGGTAGTGCTTAACTACTTTGTAACATTTCGTAATAAGTGAGTTGCTGATGTGGTATCGTCTTCGAAGATATTTGATATATTTCAAATTATAGGTGGGTCTGAATGAGGTGTTAAATGATATTGTGAGCCAGGTGATATGGGGTGAGATAATCTGTGGGGAGTTAATGATTGGCCAGTTAAAATGTAGAAATTATAATAAGGCGAGATTTGATAAGAGGCGATTCGATATGGGCGTGTGAATAAATGGCGAGTTGTTATCGGCCGAGTTGAAATAGGGAGAGTTAAAAATTCGGCTATTTGATCTTGCGAGTTAATAATAGAGCGACTGAAGTGAGCATGGGACGATTTGATACGAGGTGACTTGGTAATGGGTGAGGTAATACTTGCATAGTTGGTATCGGGCTAGATTATCTTTGAAGAGTGCTATCGGCAATTAACTAATGGGCTAGCTGTTATAGGAGCGAGTCCATAATACTGGGACGAATTAATCTGGGGCGATGGCTGCTATGTCCGAGTTTGGTATTGGGCGAGTTTGTATTGGGGTCGAGTTATAGTTCTTTAATGTAGACCTTCGAAAATTTCATCAAATTTTGATTTGTTTCAAAGTGCATCGCAAGTTGTCCCATTTTGTTCTTCACCAGAGATCTTAAACAGTTGTAACATTTTTACTGGGGGTATGTTCTTAAATGGAAGATCTTTGAAAATTTCATGCACTTTTTAAGTGATTAATGTTGTTATCAAGTGCGTCGAAGTTGTCGCTTTTTTGTTCTGTCACAAGATGCCTTAACGCATTCATACAATTTTGTGTTACAAAGTGCGTTTTTGTTATGAACTGCGTGCCAACATACCAGTGCTTGTAAGCTGGTGGTATTAAATCTTAACCAGGGCCTTATACTCTAAACACAGCGGGGCAAATCGATCGTTCTTCTCATCCATAGCAGGGCAGCATCACAACACATATGGGCTGGCGAGACGAAGTTCATGATTGTTGTCATATTATCAATATTTTCAATCTTTCCCAAATTGCATATTTTTTTTTTCAGATGGGAAATCAAGGGTCGGGTGCATGGCTGCTCTATCCGAGGTTGCTCTGACTAAGACACCCCAAATAAATTGGGTTGTAGTCGTGTACTAGGTCAGAAAATTATATATAGCTATTACGGGGTCCATCACACATTTTTAAAACTGGCATTTACTCACCTTGACATACAAATCCATACCAAATGTCACTGATTCGTATTTATAACGGATGTGCAGTTAATGTCAATGTACTTAACGAGGATGTTTGGCGTTAATAACTGGCGCAAAATGAAAGAAAATTGAGGGGGGGGGGGCGGGGGGGGGGGGGGTAGCAACTGAAGTTACTAAATTTGCCTTTATTACAATTCTTACATCGAAAACTTGTTAGAAAAACTGTTTACTAATACCTCAGTATTGCTAGTTTTGGCCCAATAATTATATATTCATGATAATAACACCCATGAGGATCGGAATAACCAATAGAGATTCGAAGGTCGGAGGTCAGTAAGTGAAGTATTTAAAAATTTTTTCCCTAAGGTTTTTGCGTCGGAAAAAACCCGCGATATCTATATACTGTCTCATGGCATGACGTGTCAAGCTAGGTCTACTCATCGGAATCGTGAAACCGAAAGCAAACATGGCAAATGCAAATGAATTCGCTATTTTCTATTGTCATTTGTGGTACATTTGTAGTTGTTGCGTTCATGTCAGTTTAGGTAACTTACAGAGTATAAAGCCTAGCTCTTTCTGTCCATGTCATAACGTAGGCTTACCTAAACAGGCCAGCAGTCATGTGCGTTTAGGCATGTTAGGACAGTTGTTAATCATTAAGCTCACCTTTTTAGGTGCGGATAATACTATTAACACACATAACGTGGGCCTACTACCTAGCAGCCTAGTAAGTAGTCGGTGCCTATTCATTATTCCGAAGGGTCGTTATTCCGAAGGGTCATTACTCCGAAAATAACACGAGGGTCATTATGCCGAAAGCTTATTTTTCCGAAGGGTCATTATTCCGAAAAAAGCAAGAGGGTCATTATTTCGAAGGTCATAGTTCCGAAAATACTATGACGGTCAATTTTCCGAAGGGTCATTACTCCGAAAATAACATAAGGGTCATTACTCCGAAAAAACATAAGGGTCATTACTCCGAAAATAACATAAGGGTCATTATTCCGAAAATAACATAAGGGTCATTACTCCGAAAATAACATAAGGGTCATCACTCCGAAAATAACACGACGGTCGGTTTTCCGAAGGGTCGTTACTCCGAAAATAACATAAGGGTCATCACTCCGAAAATAACACGACGGTCGGTTTTCCGAAGGTCGTTACTCCGAAAATAACATAAGGGTCATCACTCCGAAAATAACACGACGGTCGTTTTTCCGAAGGGTCGTTATTCCGAAAATAACATAAGGGTCATCACTCCGAAAATAGCATGACGGTCGTTTTTCCGAAGGGTCGTTACTCCGAAAGAACGCCTTCTAGAAAGCACCGAGTGAGGATTTGGATCCAGTGACTAGCGATGCGGCGTGCGCGGGCAGAGCAGGAGACCAAAGAGCCATACAGTCCAAACAGAACTAGTATGGCGAGCGTTATCAAGTCCGCGAGTCTGCAAATTGGATTTTCCACAGAAGAAAATAGGTGTGAAATTCCAACATGAGTGGGCCTTGGTGTTCATCAGAACGCGGAATAAGTCAAAGAACATTAGTCATTTTGATTTTTAATGTTATTTTTATTCAAATCTAAGTTCGGCTCTTATAATGTCTAGCTTAGAGTAACGTTATCATGTAAAAATGTTGGAAATTAAAAAAAATAAAAAAGGTCATTCATGCTGGATTATAAATGTCGGGTATTTTGCCCATTTAAACGGTTTTTTATTAAAGCAAGATCTAGCAAAAAATCAACACCCTGTCCCTAATCTACAGTTGCCACAAAAAGTATCTCGGACATTTTTTTCGATCCGTATTGTGCGATAATTTTGGAAAAGTTTCGGAAATATACATTTTGTTACTTCGGTTCTCGCTCTTTATTTTAAAAATGGCTGTGATAGAACGACTCTGAAAGATGTTAAAACCCCCAAACCAAAATGTTAAATGAAAGAGCAAGGAAAGTCCTAGGCAAAAAAAATGTATATATCTAAAAAGTTCAAAATTATCGGACTGTTGGCCCACAAATTGCTTGAAAAAACCTGCCGAGATATTTTGTGCCAACTGTAATCCACCAGTTAGGTAAAATTAAATTGGGACACAAGTTACACGTTCTATCATTAGGTTCCCATTCAGGTGATTTTGATCAATTGGGGGGGATTTACCCTTTCTGTCCCATATAACTCCGAAATCATGAGTTTAACGGCTAGCAGTCTGGACCATCTCAGTGGATGTCAACGCATAATTCTTTAACCTAACTGTGCAAAAAGAAGACATAATGTCATGGGTACGCAAAGGATTGGTTTGTTATTTCACCATTTTAGTTGATTTGATGAAGTTGGTTCTTTGTATTTCACTTTGAGTCAGATCTGTAAAGTTAATGTCTAGCACGCTTTTCACTGATAAAGGCAAAACCACTCATGATGACCTACTTTGGAAAGCGGGCATTATAATGGGATTTGGCCATTTCAATCCCAAAAAATCAATTAAGCCAATTCGCTTTCTCCGCGTTATGACCCTTGGATGAAAGTACAAAATGTCTGAGAAATACTTGAGAAGAAAAGGCGGTATTAAGATTGATTTAACCATTTCGGGACAATTTTGACCTCCTTACCTTTAGCCATTTGACCCAAAATATGAAAAATAAGAAGAACCAGTGGCGGCGCCACGTGGGGCAACGAGGTGGCATTTGAACCCCCCATTTTGTTCTTCCACCAAGATCCCCCCCCCGGGCGAATAAGAAAAAATGGTGATTTTGGTTTTATAAAATTAGGCAATATCTTGCCAAAATCACAAATTTGGCAACAATAAGCGATTTGAGACCAAAAATGGTGTTAAAAATGTCTAAATTTATTGATATTTTGCCCTCACCCCCCCCCCTGAATTTCACTTCCCCCACCCGAATTCCACTTTTACCCCGTTTGCCTCATCCCCCTCAAAAAGAGGTATGGCACCCCCACTGAGAATGGAAGCATTAAAGCTACTATGACTTCCTTGAAATGTTGGAACGCAAAGTTTCTTAGGGTATATCATTTTTGGACAATTTTGATTTTTTTGGCCATTTTGACCCCAAAGGTAAATGAACATGCTCTGATGGATTATCTAAGAAAAGAATGCATTTCGACTGTTACCTAATTTTGGCCATTTGACCTTTTCTGCCAGTTTGTACACCTATAATTTAAAAACAATGTAGAAAGGCCAACACCCCAAACGTTGATGTGCCTCCATGGGGGGTATGAGGGATCCATAGGTTGGACCTTTGTAACAAACTAGGCCGATCAAACGTCATATTTTGATCTTTGGCCGCCGGCCATCAAAAGCATGCAGACAGATGGAGCTACAAGCAACCCTCCAACAACATGCCCAGAGCGAAAGTGGAAGTGGAATGGTTGCGCGCTCACAAAAACAGGTTTAACCCGCCAAAATCTGGTCCAAAGCCTAGATACCTCAGAACACACTTATCTAGACAAGAGTAATGCTAAGGTGATGAATTTTCCCTACTAGTCACCTTCACAGAGGGAGGATAGATATCAGGAGTGCTTATGTTAAAACGCGAATTCAAACTAGGCTACGAAGGGGCGACAGAGCTGGTGTTCAACCAATGGGACATCCTTTATTTTTACCACAATTATATTGTGTAATATAGGGCTTTTGACTCATTTGTAACCTTTGAAATGCTAAAAAAAAGATATGTCTTTACAAAGTTCAAAGACTTTTCGCTTAGAAATAGGATAAAATTTCATTAGGCTGTCCTTGTGTTCGCGCAAAGGTAAAGTAGAGGGATGCGCGAACGAACATGTGCTACCATAGGCGTGTCCACGGAAGGAAATTTTATTGAGGGGGGCTGGACTAAAGACTGTTCGATATGGCACGCTAGAGCTGACATAAAACGTCGAGTTTGACAAACCGGTTCGAGTTTGCAACGATATGCCGGCGAGTTTGCAAGTTCGCCACGCTATGCCGGAGAGAGTGAGAGTTTGCAAGTTCGCCACGCTATGCCGGGGAGAATTTGCAAGTTCGCCACGCTATGCCAGCGAGAATTTGCAAGTTCTATTGAGGGGGGCTGGACTAAAGATGTTCGATATGGCACGCTAGAGCGGACATAAAACGTCGAGTTTGACAAACCGCGTCGAGTTTGCAACGCTATGCCGGCGAGTTGCAAGTTCGCCACGCTATGCCGGCGAGTTGCAAGTTCGCAATGCTATGCCGGCGAGTTTACAACGCTATGCCGGCGAGAATTTGCAAGTTTGCAACGCTATTCCGGCGAGTTGCAAGTTCGCCACGCTATGCCGGCGGGAGTTTGCAAGTTCGCCACGCTATGCCGGGGAGAATTTGCAAGTTCGCCACGCTATGCCGGCGAGAATTTGCAAGTTCGCCACGCTATGCCGGCGAGAGTTTGCAAGTTCTCAACGCTATGCCGGCGAGTTGCAAGTTCTCAACGCTATGCCGGCGAGAGTTTGCAAGTTTGCAACGCTATGCCGGCGAGTTGCAAGTTCTCAACGCTATGCCGGCGGGAGTTTGCAAGTTCGTAACGCGACTTTTATTTTTATTCATTTTTTGATTTATTTTATATTTTTATTTATTTATATTTATATAAAGTCATCTTTTATTTATTAATTTGTTTAATTTATTTAGTTACTTTATATTTATTATTCATTTATTTCTTTTTATTTTCCTTTATATATTTATCATATTGCACTGTTTATTCTAACATTTAAAAGACACCGAATGTATATAATAATGAATAATAACAAATAAATAAAAAACTAATAAATAAAAATAAATAAAAGATAACTTTATATAAATATAAATAAATAATAAATAAATAAATAAATAAAAGATAACTTTATATAAATAAATAATAAATAAATAAATAAATAAATAAATAAATAAAAGATAACTTTATATAAATATAAATAAATAATAAATAAATAAATAAAAGATAACTTTATATAAATAAATAATAAATAAATAAATAAATAAAAGATAACTTTATATAAATAAATAATAAATAAATAAAAGATAAGTTTATACAAATCTAAATAACTCCTCCCTCCTCCCTACCCGCTCCTTTTCTCCCTCTCCCTCCCTCCTCCCTCTCCCTTGCGAAGAGAAAAAGAAGGAAAAAAATGGTAAAAACAGATAAAAAAAAATCAAAATAAAAAACTCGCCGGCATGGCGTCGCAAACTTGCAAACTCGCCGGCATGGCGTCGCAAACTTGCAAACTCGCCGGCATGGCGTCGCAAACTTGCAAACTCGCCGGCATGGCGTCGCAAACTTGCAAACTCGCCGGCATAGCGTTGCAAACTCGACGTTTTATGTCCGCTCTAGCGTGCCATAGTTCGAAACCATGAGAGCGAAGCGACTAATGGGTGGGGTCCGCCTTAGGGCCCCTGGCGGGGGTCCAGGGTGGCAGAGCCCCCGTAAGCTCCTGAGGTTTTAGGGTTTTCAAGACCTGAAAACGCCTTCCTTGCGTACTTCTTCCGACACTTTTTGATCCGCATTTGCATGAAAAAAAATCAAATAATTTACCATAAAATCATCCATTTGATCACTTGCTAAGCCGTATGTATTTTGAAGTTAGTTGATGTTTAAGCAATTAATTCAGACCCATCGTAGCGAAACGTCGATAGCATGTACTTGTTTTAGAACACTTGAATCTACTAATCATATCGTATAATAGAACTCACTAAGTTAAACGCAAAATGATCCGATTAACCGATAGATTTTCGGTCTTTGCAATGATGTCTACTAGATGACAATCGAATCATGGATTAATAGTTTCTACAACTTACAGACATCAAAGATGTTGACAAAATACTTTTGAAGTACTTCGATTGAAGTATACAACGGTATAGGACTTGTATGATTTCTCCCTCAAAGAAGGTTACCGTCGCTAAAATCCACTGCGTTTCTTTCTACATTCACACAGTTTTGATGGGTATCTTGAATTATAACGCTTTATTGAGCCTATCACGAATTTCTATTCGCGAGGGGCACAGAATGCTATGAAATCCATCGTATAGACATTAAGAAACAAAAACAACACCAGTAAACCAAGTGTATAATTTCATAATAGTAGCATTCTTTTATTATATCAATGAGACACCAGCCAAACATCAGATCTGGCAGAAACTTAACAAAAATCGCAGTTTGTTAGAGCGACAATCTTGTTAACGAAGAGTTTACTCCAGGTCTAGCAGAAACTTCTATACGCCTCCTAGATTCCAAGCTAAAACAGATTGATCTCTTATGGTCTTACTTTATACCTTGCAATGAGATAATTCTTGAAATATTAAGTATCTTTAAAGGAATACTTCATACTCGTAATTAAACTTTGCACTATGCTATTTATAAACTTGCAACCTCAATCAAAACAAGGTAGCTGCGCTTCGATCCAATGAAACATAAAGCTACATCATAGCATGTTGTTGGTTACCCGATTAAAGTGCATATGCAGATACCTATAGAACATTCTAGCTATCTCCCCCGACTCTCGAATACTTCCATTAGCTGCTTCGAAACGTGCACAGATCTTAATATTTAAATAAAGTATTTTTAGTGTTTAGAAAGTATTGTGGACACCAAACTTATGCTGTAGATTATGGTAAGCATGTTTAAATCGTAAACATAATTGAATTTAAACAATAGGGCATATAAATTTTTATTATTGATTTATCAGGAAATCCTTCAATACAAATACTGATCTCCAGGAAGATCCTGATAAACTTAATTACATGTACAAATATGAATTAGGTAAAAATCAGGTAAAATCCTATTACAATAAAAGTGAATCAAATTATGCAAAGGCCTGATAGTTATAAAGTAACAATTACAAGGCAATAGCACTTTTAAATCATTTAAACTCATGGAATTAAACCTGGTACGAAGATCAGGAGAAAGCTGTTCAATGAAGTTGTGGCTCTATAATGGAATGTGGCTCTATAATGAATTTGGAACAACCCAAACTATATGAGATGATTCTTGTGATTGAATAGTGAAAGTAATAACTTTGAAGAAAATAAGTTGGAGCCATGTGCCTGAGACATTTGAAAGTTAAAGTAAGTAATTGGTGTTCCCATCTACAGTTAAGTCTAACCTAGGCGGGGTGAACACTGGTACAAATGCCCAAGACGATTCGGCAGGCCTTAGTAATGCAGTGAGATTTAATATTGAAAAGAAAAGCCAAAAATGTTTAATCACCGCCGGTTAAAACTTTCTAATACCACCTTAACGGAGAGGTGTTAAATGCATAATGTAGGCCTATATCGTAATTTTACATTAAACGAAATAAATCCCAACCCTAAATTTTGATGGCCTTCTTTAATACATTTAGAAAAAATTACTTTCAACATGTTAAAAAATAAAATTTTTAGCTTTTCTTTTCAGGATTAATATTCATGCCATAGCAATAGCGCCACCATGTACGCTAAGTAACCTGATTATTTATGCAGTAATGACGTTATCGGGAATGCGTAGCGGAACAGCGCCACGTACGACCGGCGATCCATAAGTAACGGATTTCATGCAGATCAGTGTGCAGTATGCATCCACTTCGATTTATTTAGGATCCTGGTCTAAAACCCAGTCGCCTTTTTAACATTCTGTCCACTGAAGCTCTAATATCTGCAGAAAGGGTCATTCCATGCCAAAACACCAAGGCGTGGAATCCACCCTCTCAGATTTTGTTGAACATTGCAGTCAAAGGTACATGTTATGGGGCTACAGAGGAGGTCAAAAGGAAAAATTCAAATTCCATTCGATTTTGAAGTTATGGGCATATCAAAGTTTTAAGACTCTGACTATAAAATTATGATTCAGTATTTAAAAAAAAAAAATAAATGCATTTATATACATCCATTAGTTGGCCCATTGTTGCATCAATAACAAAGCGTAGAATTTCTTTGAACACATAGTAAAAAAAGGCCCTCAAATAGTTTCCATGGTGAAAAATGGACTAAAAAGGGACCACACATAGAGGGCGATTATTTTGACGCGTTACACCTGATATGAAGTTCTAGCATTAAAACATATTAGCAGACACTAGAACAATAACTGTTGATAAAAGTGTGTTTGTATTTTTATGTCTTCAGTGAAAAATGTGGAATACATATCAAGCAAAATTAAGCTCAGTTTGGTTTAAAAGTTGATGAATTCAGAAACATTTCACTATAAAATTGCAAAAATTTGACAGTATTGTGGGAGTTTTTTTTTCATCATACCGACCACTTAAGATGTGATAAGTATCATCCAAAACATGTCCCAAAACAATTAATACATGGGACATCTTTAGGTGACCCAGTTCACAATTTTCCTAGTACTTTTTCTGGTAAAGGTTTCTGAATTCTGAACTTTTAAAACAAAATGGGCCAAACTTTGTTTCTGTTTTTCAATGAAGACATCAAAAATACCCCCAAAACAAAACTTATATAACAATGATTGTTATTAGTGAGATGCTAATATTTTGTCAATGCTAGGAACTTCATATTCGGGTGTACGCATCAAAATAAGCGCCCACTATGTTTGGTCCCCATGTTAGTCCATTTCGCACGATGGCAACTATGAGGGCCTCTTTTATAGGGGAGTCTACTGCTTGTTATTATTGCAGCAAGTGGCAACTACTGATTATATACATAGGCATTAATAAAGTTTGTTTAATACTGAATCCCAATTTTATAGTCCAAAGTAGTAAAAATTTGAGAGCCATAACTTTCAAACCGGAATGGAATTTGAATTTTTTTTTTGACCTCCTCTGTAGCCCCATGAAATGTACCTTTGACTGCAATTTCAAAAAATCTGAGACGGTGGGTTCCACACCTTGGTGTTTTGGCATGGAATGACCCGAAAGTAAGATACGAGCAAGTCTATTTTGTAGGATCTGAAGATCATTACTATACATAAAACACTCAAATTAGACCAAACAGAACTGCAGTAGTCAAAATATGGAAAGACCAGGGCTTGAGCAAGCATATTTACAGTCTTACTGGGAAGATAGTGTTTCACTCTATAAATACCCCTATGGGCTTGGATATATTAGAACATAAATAATTTACATGTTCATGCCATGATAAGTTAGGGTCAAATGTTACTCCTAAGTACTTATAATTTTCAACTCTTTCAATTGTCTCATTATCATATACAGGTGTTATGTTTTTAAAATTGCTTAGATTATGCTTAGTGCAAAACAGCATCAGTTTAGTCTTTTTTATGTTTAATGTTGAGTTGTTAGACTGAAACCAGACAGAAATATTGTGTAAGTTAGCATTAAGCTCACCTTGCAGAACATTAGGATCAGATGAATTGATTAAAAGAGTTGTATCGTCTGCATACATCACACACTTACAGGTAGTATTTACAGAGTTAGGTAAAGAATTAACAAAAATGATGAATAATAATGGGCCTAATATTGAGCCTTGAGGAACACCAATATCTATACTCTTAAAATCAGAAAGTGTGGAATTAATATTGACAGCTTGAGATCTATCTCTGAGATACGATTTGAACCAATTTAACCATGAACATGTTCAGGATTATATTATGTTATTATATTGCAATTGTGCAAGGTTTGCAATTCTTCACAGATCCGCATTCAGTCATTTCCTCTTTTTTTTAGTACAGATCGCCAACGCCGCAAAATAATATTTTGATATCGTTAAGCTTTTGATATCGTTAAGCTTTTGCAACTCAGGATTCAGAGTTGTCACTGATCAGCGATAAACAGATGCAGTAAGGACGTAACATTCGGCATTGTCAGTGCTTATATTTTACCAAGTGTCTTACTAGGATGGTTGGACACTTCTATAAGTAGGGGCTGGACAGAACTCAGGTTATCCGTAGTTTGTTCAAGAAATAGGCCTACGGAAAAGTATCATACCATGAAGTAGTTCTTTTTTTGCTGTTTTCAGTGAAATGCCTAAATTTACTGACTAGATATTTCTTGTATCATACCCACTGAACGTATCTCGTCACTCGTATCAGGTTAGTAAGGAATAAGAAACTACGCATGCGCAAAAACCTTTCCACATCTGAAGGGGGCACAGTACTAAATCGCTCCACGTTTGGTGTAATGGTAGTTAGTTCCGGTAAAAAAACAAATCCTATTTGTGATATTATGGTGTCCTGTGCGAATCAGTTTTCCGTGAGGGTAGCATGTTATTATCAAAATGAGAGCGCATAGCAAGTACATTACTCTTATAGTAGAAAAATAGTGACTTTCGATTCATGTGATGAAATAGGCCCCGGAAAGAATACCCTGGTCGGAAACGGTTAGGAGGCGTCCGTGACAGCCGAAAATAGCGGTGGCGCTGTTCACGTGCTCTTATCGTAAAAGTTAATCGGAATGTGTCAAGTGAATTGAAGCTTATATGCAAGTTTCATGTCTTATCATGTGATTCATGCATTGAAAATATTCAAAATGGTTGATTCTGGTGGAAAAGAGAGTTTCTTTAATCACATTTTTAAGTGCTTTTCAATGGGGCAATTATTTGGTACTGTGCCCCCTGAAGCAATCGTCCTGATACTAACTCCTTGACTAGATATCATATATCACACCGACCTCACATAATAACTGAATATCACATAACTTCACACGAGGCCGGAGGCCGTATGTGATAGAACACCACAGCCATAGGTATTTTCCATATTACGTAAGAACAGGGAATAAAAAAAATACCATTAGGTAGACATGAATATGCCAGAGAGTCAAGGGGTTATTATAGGCCCATCTGATTTGTGCAAGCAAGACCTAAAGCTCGCAAGTGTCATTCAAACTCACCATTGTCATACTAGACTTTTAGTGCCGAAACAGCACTATGCCATTGTCAGGTTTTACAAAACATAATCTAGCTTTTCCTGGAGCAGGTTTTGAAGCCAACTTGAGACGTTGCCCTGAAAATGTTAAGATTCACTAACCGCCCAACTTCAAGATCATCATCAAACTTATAAAGCCTAGCGTCACAGCCATACAGGAACAATAGATCCCGCAATAGTCGGGCATGGGTATGCATAGCTCAATATGCAAGCAAAGATTATACTCTATATAGACGTTGGTAATATCTTTGATTAGATCACATCCCTATCAACTATAAGGTATAATTACTGTCAGCTGTGAAGTACTATATGTGCACTGCAAAAAATAATTATTTTGTTTTGTTGTGCTGGTCTTAAACCTCAGGTTAAAGTTAAACCTTTCAATCCATACCACAGTATGAACTTATTCAGACACTTATCGACGTTAGCAGATCGTGAGCGCGAACCATGAAAGGAATGTCTCTCTCTCTCTCTCAGTCCATACAGCTGCCATCGCATTAACACTTACAGATCGTGTACGAGCGCGAACCGTGAAACGAGTCTCCCTGCTTTTCTTCTTTTTCTTTTCTCCTTTTCTTTTCCTCTTCTTTTTCTTCTTCTTTTCTCCTTCTCTTTTCCTCTTTTTTCTTTCTCCCTTCCTCTTTCTTCCTTCTTTTTTCTTGAGAACTTTGAGGGTGGCTTTAGCCCCCAGAGCCCCCCGGGTACGCCACTCGCTACAGGCTCAGATCTGTGTTACACTCTCAGAACTGTTGGTTAAAATTTTAACCAACATTTAACAAATGGACAGCCAAACTTTGAATAAATGTGTACCCATTTGTTTCGTAATTTGGCAAGTGGTTAGGTACATTTTACTAAACATTGAGCAAAATTTGTCCAATAATATGCTAAAATATTTTACATTACCCAACGAAATGGGTAACAATTTACCCAATGCTGGGCTGTTAATGTTGGTTAAAATTAGCGACCGTTCTGAGAGTGTATGACCACTCCAACGAAGACGGGTTTGAAACCCTATATGATTATAAGTTAAAGCTTTGACTAACTGTGTCATGGTGCTCACATATAATAATTATGAGTAAAAAGTAATGTATCAGAAAGTTAGCAGACTAGATTGTTGTATTGTCTGTATAGTTTTCTAACGCTTTTGTTGACCAAAGGTTTTTTATTTAAAAAAAAACACGCACAGATAGACCACATATGGATTGGTAGCTCAGCGAAGACTGGTGTTCTTCATAAAACTGTAAACACATTTATAGTTTATTGATGACTGTAATAAAATTTTATCCTAACTTAAAATATGATTATTGAAAAGTTGCGCATTTAAAATTTACATCAATACACGTAGGGTGTGAGTGTGGGTGGGGGTGGAGGGGGCTGTGGGGGTGTGGGATGTGTGGGGTGTGCACTATAACAACAAGCGCTTCTATTTCTAATACCACTTAATAAACGTTTCAACATGTTTATTTCTGAGCTTTACGTGTAAAAGTCACTCCCCTCTATTTTATACAACTTATAACCAGAGCCATAACCAGATCTTTCTTATGTTTTTTTTATTCTTTTTTTCCCGGAATAATGACCCTTATGTTATTTTCGGTGTAATGACCCTTATGTTATATTAGGAGTAATGACCCTTATGTTATATTTATTTATTTATAACATTCGGCATTTGCCGGCCGAACCCTCACTATTTGCTATATGCATAAATTCAAGGGACGCCTCCAGAACAGCGGGGAAAGATTTATGAGAAGAAGTCCGATTTTAGATGCAGGAGGAAACCGAAGTGCTCGGAGAAAATCTGCGAGGACGAGTATGGATCGGCAACCAAATTCACATACGACACTGGCTCGACCGGGAATCGAACCCGGGCCGCATTGGTGTAAGGTGAGCGACTCGACTGCTCCACCAACTCGCCCTCCATTCGGAGTAATGACCCTTATGGTATTTTTGGAGTAATGACCCTTATGTTATATTCGGAGTTATGACCCTTATGTTATTTTCGGAGTAATGACCCTTATGTTATTTTCGGAGTAATGACCCTTATGTTATATTCGGAGTTATGACCCTTATGTTATTTTCGGAGTAATGACCCTTATGTTATTTTCGGAGTAATGACCCTTATGTTATATTCGGAGTAATGACCCTTCGGAATAATGACCGTCATAATATTTTCGGAATAATGACTCTTCGGAAAAACGACCCTTGTGTTATTTTTCGGAGTATTGACCCTTATGTTATTTTCGGAATAATGACCCTTATGTTTTTTTTCGGAATAATGACCCTTCGGAATTATGACCCTTATGTAAATTTCGGAATAATGACCCTTCGGAATAATGACCCTTCGGAATAATGCGGAGACCCCGGCTAGGCTGGCCTAGGAGGCTAGGCTAGGCTGGCCTAAGCAGGCCCTAGGCTAGGCTGGCATTGCTCATATCAACATTTAACATGCCATCATCAGAATCAACTTTTTTTTAAAAAATAACCTCTGGCTTTTTCGAGGATCAATCCAAAAGGAAAATGAAGGTGACGGAGGGCTAGGCCTCGGCCAACATAGAAAATGCCCCAGCAGATCTTTGCACGATCTGAAATTGGAAGTAGAAGGTGCGCACTACATTTGGACACTTGAGACAAGTTTCTTCTGACTATAGCCTAGGCCTAGGCCTGTGCTTTACGAAGTTTTGTATCACGCAATGACCCTTAATTATTGCCACAACCAGTTGGACCAGTGACATGACATTGATATGATATATTGTAAAGTTGTTGTGCAATGCTCCTGTGCAGATAATTATTAGTAGACCTAGGCCTATATAGCCAACGGCCCTGGGTAAAGCACCGACTAACCTGCCTTGCTATGCTACACTTTGTCGATTACCACCAAATACGGGTGGAAATTATTCGGTTATCGTTTTGCGTCCAAGCATTTACAGTACAGAATCATACACGCTATGCAAAATATACACACTGCGTTTCTTGCGCTGTTGTGTGCCAACATTATTCAATATCAGTTCACACTGTTAGTGTTATGAGGCCCCCTATTCTACGATTGGGGCCGTGCATCCCAATTATAACTCACGACACTCACGTACTGCAGCAGCAGTCAGGTGAGATGACCCCGGTCCCTCAACTCAACATAAAAAAGTGGTAACCATGAGAGTTCTTCATTTTTTCAAAACCCCCTTTTCAATGATTTTTCATTGATTTTACCCCCCCCCCTTTTTTTGCAAAATCGATGACAAAATCAGGGTTAAAATACCCCCTATTTCAAGGTTTTCAATGACAAGATTTTCAGACACCCCTTTTCAATGACTCTTATAATTTAACATAATTAAGAATAAAACATACAAGTATCAACATTACTTTGTGTCTGCTGTACTCCCAGACGATCATGTGTCTTTAATTGGGATTAATTACAATACCTGTATACTGATTTTAAATGAAAATGCAACAAAGATAAACAAATGTTTCTGTAAAAGTATTGTAGTTGACCACGATCAATTCTGGGAAATGTCCCTTTTTTAAAATTTTGCGGAGACGGATGCTCAGAATACCCCCTTTTTCGTGATTTCGCGGTCCTCGATGACAGTAAAAAATATACCCCTTTTCCGCGAAATTTAGAACTCTCATGGTTACCACTTTTTGTGTTGAGTTGAGGGACCGGGGAGATGACAGAAAAGAGGAGTCAAGAGAAAAAAACC
>JAMKCH010040461.1:0-13871 GCA_023653785.1 Ophioderma brevispina | reverse complement strand
AGGTTTATACATACCATTATTAAGTTCAAGCCGTATGCATTCATAGTACCGTACCAGTAAAAGCTGATACATATCCAAAACCCATGATATGCATATGAACTTTACAAAGCGTCTGAATTCTGTTCCCTAGGCTTTGTCAACACAGACAAGATCACATTACTATAATAATGTTTTAATAGTTATAAATCCTTGCGTACATACCCTTAAATCTGTCAGTTGTGTGTAGTGTAGTGATTCCTTCCATAATGAGAATTACATGGCAACCATCGGATATTTTGCTTTCTTACTTGCTAATCAAATTGAAATTGCTGTCACTTGAATGCTGCAATCCAATTTCAAATTTAACTGTCATCTGAACATTCGCTTGCGGAAATATTATTCCATGGCTGTGACCATTGCCTCCCCTTCCCCGCCCCTTCTCTTACAGGAAATCCAACCTTTTAATTTGACGGCAACCAGCTTTAATTCCAATTTAGGTACAATTAGGTGCACTACTGTCAGACAATGGAATGCAAGAATGTCTGGAAAATAGGTACACTTTAGGTATAACAAGAAATGTAGAAGTTATCCAATCCAAAAGGTATATTTTAGGTACCCTTTCTGATGTGAAAAATATTTCTAATCAAATAGGGATAGTTTAGTACCCTTCATTATGTAAAAATATTTCTAAGTCCAAATAGGTAGTTTAGGTATACCATCCATTATGTGAAAAATATTTCAAGCTGAAGAGGTATAGTTTAGGTACAGCACAGCATTTGAAATGTGTTCTAAGTTAAAAATTAGGTATACTTAGAGTACTTGTAGTATCTAGCCACGTTTTAAAACATTTTCTAAGTTCAAAATAGGTACATATTAGTTACTAATGTTATGTATACTTTAGCCAAAACTAAAACTAAATAGGTACATGTAGGTACATGAAATGTACCTAAATACAAAATAGGTACACAATTAGAGTTCATTTTAGGTTCATATTAGGTACATATAGCGTACCCTATTTTCTGCCGGAGGTGAAACGCAGCATTCGATTCTTAGACTCGTTTAAATTCATGGCCTCTGGATCTTGAGCAAGCTAGTATCCAATCTTTCAGAGTTCCCTGAAATTGAGAGAAGCATGAAAGCCATCCACCCAGAGCAGAATTTACAGCTTTTGACCAGGAAAGGAAGTATTCCCTCGATCATGTCAATTCCCTCACGAACGGCTCGAAGAAAACCCCAACTTCAACAACGAAAAGAAGAAGGCTTTCTACTCCAAGATAAATGACAAGCACATTTCCGGAAGAGTACAACACGCACAAAAGAGTATGGAATGCCTTCGATCTCAAGACCATGAGGGACTACCACAATCTTTATCTCTACCGTGTGTTGCTTCTGGCGACGTTTTTTTGAAGAATTTAGAATTAGTATTGCTGCTCGAAAAATTACAAACTTGAATCCAGCATTATGGACTTCCACAGCTCCAAGTCTGTCATATGTTCCATGGACTCAAAAAGACAGGCAAGAGCTCGAACTTCATCTCAGACATTGACCTGATTCTTGATGATTGAAAGTGGTATTAGAGGTGGTGTATCAGTGTTCCAACGAGATATGCAAAAGCCAACATTCTTACATGGGTGTGAAAGACTACGGAACCTCTAAACCTCAAAATTCATCAATATTTTGATGGCGAACACTCTTACGGTTGGGCAATGAGCAACCCTCTTCCGATTGGAAATTCAAATGGTGACAGGAAAGCAATTCGAAAATTGGATGTCCATCTTTGCATTCTCGAAGTTGGGATTTGGAATATCCTGAAGAACTTCATGAACTTCAAACGACCGACCCCTAGCTCTGAAAGATTGATGGTGACAAAGTTGAAAAACTTATTCCGTCTCAGAACAAGGGAAAAATATGTGATCATCACAAGAGCTTTGAAAAATCAATGCTTGAATCTTGGAATGCGCTTAACCATTGAAAGTTCATCGTGCAATACAGTTCGAGGAACGATTTATGAAACCCTATTAGACCCTGAACACCAAGTCTAAACAAGCCAAATCGGACTTGAGAAAGGAATTTTTCAGCTCATGAACCACTCTGTTTTTGGGGAAAACATTGAAAATGTCAGAAAAATCGAGTGAACATTGAATTGGTTTTGAAGATCGTGCTAGAGAGCAGTTCACCTAGCCTCAAGATCAACTATGATCGAACCACAGTCCGATGAAAATCTAAGTAGCGATTCAATGACGAAGACAATGTGACTTAGACTCAAACCGCTTTACCTTGGCTTGAGGTCTTGGTTATTCCCAAAACGAAGATTGTTGATTTTTCACTACGGATATATACAAAGCCAAGTAATGATGCAAGGCAAAACTCTGTTATGTCAGATTTTTACCGATCTCTGTTGTACGAGAATCGAAAGACATCAACCAGACTGTTGAAAAAATTATTCGAACATCCAACTATCAACAGCCCCCGATCCCTACATCTGGAATTCCAACTGGTGAAAAAAAACAAAAAAAAAAATTCCCCGGTTATTCAAGATAATCGGGTGGAATTGGAGGTGGAAAGGGAAAGCGATAGCTGAGTTTGACTTGGGTGGAGAGCGAAGCTCTATTCCTTTCGAATGCATGAGGAAAAGAGGAAAGCGTTGTCAAAGGTGTGAAGAAGTCAGTCGTAGATAAGAAAATATACCTTCGAGGATTACAAAAAAAATGCTTGTTTGACCAAAAAACCTCAATCAATGCGGCCGAGGACGTGATTGGAGCCACGCCCATGTGTATAACAGAAGGAGGTCAAACAAATAGCTTGGATGCAAAGATGATAGAGAATTACTGGAAGACCAAATTCACACCTTCGCTTGGGGGCACTTAGAAATCAACTGTAAGTAGCAAAAAAAAAAAAACCTCTCCAAAATTAATTTTGGAGAGGTTTTTTTTTGATTGCAAATTATTCAACACCTTACCTTATAAATGATGCATGCGGTAACCTTTGGCAGCCAAAAAATCGGCTACGCATTGGCTCTTGCTTCAGACGTTTTTGAAATAAAAAAAAATGCTACTTCCGTTCCAGACGGATGACCTTTGGCAGGACAAACATAGGCTGTAAGCTAGCTGGGATATGAGACTCCACCTCCTCTTTTCGCAATCCAGAATGGAAGGCTATGGTTAAGATAGTGGTCTTAACCCTGGCAGAAGAAATCGGTCCGCTAATATGTACTAATATGAACTAAAATGGACCCTAATTACCTATTTGGTATTTAGGTAAATTTCAGTGTACCTAAAATGTACCTATTTAGTTTTAGTTGGCTAAAAGTATACCAAATTGACCTTAATATGTACCTCTTTTGAACTTAGGAAAATGTTTTAACTTGGCTAGATACTACAATGTACATAAGTATACATTAATTTGAACTTTAGAGAACAACAAATTTCAAATGCTGTGCTGTACCTAAACTATACCTATTCGACTTAGAAAATTTTTCACATAATGGAGGGTACCTAAAAACTTATAACCTATTGGACTTAGAACCTTAGAAAAATTTTTACCATAATGAAGGGTACATAAACTAATACCCTATTTTGGACTTAGAAATATTTTTCAATAATAAAGGGTACCTAAAATATACTATTTGACTTGGTATTCTACATTTCTTGGTAAACCTAAAGGTGTACCTATTTTCCAGACATTCTGCATTCCATGTCTGACAGTAGTGTACCTTATTGTACCTAAATTGGAATTAAACTGTGGTGCCTCATATTAAAATGTGGGATTTCCTTAGAAAACATTAACAGCCATAGTATTTCCCACAGTTCAGATGACAGTTAAAATTTGAATTGGAGTGAAGCAGTTCAGGACAGATTTTTCAATTTGAAGGAGCAAGTAAGAAAGAAAAAAATATGCCATGGTTGCCATGTAATTCTTCATTTATGGAGGAAATCACCTAGCACATACACAACAAACTGACAGATTAGGGTATGTACGCAAGGATTTATACTATTTAAAACATTTATTATAGTAATGTGATCTTGTCTTTGTTGACAAAAGCCTAGGGAAGGGAACAGAAGAATTCAGACGCTTGTAAAGTTCAGATGCATATCATGGGTTTTGGAATGTATCAGCTTTACTGGGTACGGTACTATCGAATGCTAATCGGCTTCTTGACTTAATATGGTAGTATAAACATGTAACGACATTCAATTCTATTTTTCATACCTACATGAACTGAAACATTTATGACCTGACAAAAAGAAAATCCTTTTATTTGCATGGCTCAATATAGCTTCAAAGTTGTGGGCTACAGGGTTATGGTGTTAGGTTCATGGAATTTGAAGAAAGTGATTTTAGTAGCCCATTTGCATACAAATATCATATGGCTAAATCAATTGGTATAAGATGCACCTCAAAACAGAAAGGTGGTTGTTTGCGGCCAGAAGGTGCCAAATTTCTTATATTGGGCGGACTGAGAAGCATTATGCCAAAGTATTTCCTTTCCAACTTATCCCTAAAAATGGTATTTTGAATCATCCAGACTTGACAAATTTAATTTCAAATTCAAAGACATTCAAGAATTTGTTATTTCAATTACAACGCAATACTATATGAAGCACGTATATACACACATTTGCCTCAGACACGTACTGTAGCAAAAAACTATAGATCAAATGGAAAATGAAAATAATTTTATATAGGATAGGTAGTACCTTTTTAAAGGAAATTTGATGCCTCAATAGTAAAAAGGGTATATTATCAGAAATCTATATATTTAAAGGTGAATTTCATGAGCCCAGCACCTTATTTTCGCATTGATCATGGAGATATCCTTGAGATAAGATTATTTCACATATTTAGGTTGATTTTGATGGAGGGTTTTGATGGTATGAGCAAATTTGTATCACAGTGCCCCATCGCCACTGTGTTGCAATTTCTGTCTGTTCACAGACAGACCACAAATCTGAATTTTTTTTGGGGGGGGGGGGACAAGGCTATGCCCCTTTAAGTGACCCCAGTTTGGATATTAAAGGTTGAACGCATACAGCATGTCCCCAAAAACCAAAAATGCACCACTTTGTGCCAGGTCCATAAGATTTTAAACTAAAGCATGGAACTGTTATTTTTTATAAGGTTCATAAGAAAGGACTGTTAGCTAATATCCTGAAAATTCATCATAACAATAGAGTCAATAGTTTTTAAATATGAACCCAGCAATCTCAAGAACCTGCAAGGACCCTTTTTACTAGCATGAGAAGCCTGGTAACACTGGCAATTTAAGAATAGAAAATGCAATTTTGATTACAATTGGCATTTAATGCTTATTTCGGTGCATTTTACATATATATCAACTTATAAGGATAATTCTGCCACCACTTAAATTTGGCATCCTTAAATAAATGTGGTTTTTATTCCATTAACCATTAATGAATTTTAGGGTGTTGGTAGAATACTAAATTCTTTCCATTAAATTTCAGCGATGTTGTTAGCTAACAGTCCCATTTTCTAAACAACAAAATAAAAAAATAGTCATATACTTAGTTAAAAACTTATGGCACCTGGTCAAAGTATTGCGTGTTTTTTTTTTTTTTTTTTTTTTTTTTTTGTTTTTGGGGGGGGGGGGGAACTCTCTATAACTAGACCAGGTGGTTCAGATCTTGAAAATCCAATGTAAGTCAGGGAGGAGGTGATAGGGTGAGGCTATGCCCCTTTTGACTGAATAATTAAGGTGCCACATTGTACTCTATAAACAGGCCACATTCAGATCATATAAAAATCTAAAATTTTTAGGTAAGTGGGGGGGGGGACAGGCTATGCCCCTTTGTACCACATTTTATATTTAAAGGTACACCAATATTACTATATTAAAGGGCCAGTGGTTCAGATGATATAAAAATCTAAACTTGTTTAAGGTAAGTTGGGAGGGGGGGGGAGGAAACAAGGTTACTATGCCTCTTTCAATGGAGCACTTTTGAGCAACTTCCAAATGTTTACAGTGGCGATCTTTGTGTACGGTGTACCTAAAATGACCTGTTTTGGAACCTTGAAAACAGGTCCACTTTAGGTACACGTGTACCTATTTGCTCAACATGAAGTACTGCTACCGAAAATGACTTGTTTTGGAACCGGCACAACAGGTCACTTTAGGTAATGTGTACCTATTATGCTCAAAATGGGTACTGTACCTAAAATGACCTGTTTTGGAACCAGAAAACAGGTCATATTTTAGTACCAGTTTCTACTTATAATATGCAAAAATAGGTACTGTACCTAAAATACCTGTTTTGGAACCTGAAAACAGGTCACTTTAGGTACACCACATACCTATTACGGTCAAACTAGGTACTGTACCTAAAATGACCTGTTTTGGAACCCGAAAAACAGGTATTGTATGGTTACCATGGCGTGCATATATGGTCAAAATAGGTACTGCACCTAAAATGACCTGTTTGGGAACCAAAAGGTCATTTTAGGTACAGTGTACCTATTATGCTCAAAATAGGTATATTTTTCTGTAATAGGTACAATTAATAATTTTTTAGGTAACCGGTACCTAAAATGACGGTTTTCGGGTTCCAAAACAGGTCATTTTAGGCTAATTAGAGCCCTCATGTTCATTTTAGGTTAACATTCTACTATTTTCTGCCAGGGAACTTAAAAGAAGAAACTCCTGCTATTTCCGTTTTTTAGATAGGTGACCTTTTTTGGCAGCCAAAACATCGCCTGCTGGACTAGTTACTCTATCCGGGATTTAAAAAATTATATTATGAGGACTGGGTACCTTTAACAGACAAAACATCGGCTGCTACTCCGTTCCAGACGGATGACCTTTTAAGCTGCCAAAACAAACATCGGCTTGTAGTATAAACAAATACCAGCCTAGCAATAATAAACAAGCTAAGGTAGACACGTCAACCGAAAAAAATGTTAAATTTACTTACTTGTTAAGGTTGGCATAATCATCTACGAAGCTTTTGATACTGGCTACTGTTGAACATTTTTTTTTTTGAAGAATAATATTACTATTCCCAACACACACACAACAACCACTATTACTTTAATACAACACCTGTATTGTGTTCAAAACTATGAATCATCATATTATGTAGGCAGTTGAATAAATACACTCACGCCCATACATCCTGTATATAACATTCGTTGACCTTTTTGGAGACCCATGCCGACAAGAATTACTAACTTCTGAAGGTGCATCTAAACACATTGGTTTCTGGTTCTGGTAATATTCCCATTGAATTATTATCCAATTTGTAGAGACCCCCTGTTCATTGTGGTGATAGCATATTTGAAAAAAAAGCACCAACAGACTTCAACCCACGCTATAAATACTGGTTTTTCAAAAACTGGTTGAACTCCTATTGGTGGCCATAACGTGTCTGGCAAAGGCCCATATTTCTCTTCATTACAAGGTCAAGTTGTAATGTTTTACTCTTAGCATGACAAGATGATGGCGCTATACATGCTAACATATAGCATCCAGGTGTAACAGTATCTAAAAAAAACCTGGCTGGATTTCCAGCCAGGGATTTTTTTTTTTTTTTTTTTGCCGTATTTTAATAAATTTTGTAGATCAAAAGTTCACACAGTTTCTTGATGTTATTAAGTAACACTCTAATCTCTGGAAAATCATTGAGGGTCACGGGGTAGTTTCTTCTTTTGAGTAGTGATTACAGTACCTATCGGAAATATCGAAATAATCTTCTCTTAACCTCTACTAGCTTTGACACTCCAGTAAAAATTTTAACATCTTTTCCACAATTGTATAGCCAACAAACCGATCGTATTTCAAAATCAATGGGGGCATTACCTGTATTTCATAGTAAAATCGCCATGAACGACTTGTAATTGTATTTGAGCTCAGAGTCTGTTTCAAGACTTTCAATATGTCTTGCTTACTTGGTTGAGACTTCGACAACTTTTGTTTTTAATAACTTTGGTCAACTACATCAGCCCTAATCCCTAAAGTTTACCTTGATATATTTTTCATGTACCTTGAGCTCAATATCTTGTCTTGTTCATACTTTTTTTCGATTTCAGAATTTCATCATCACCATTACAATTTGTTGTGGACATTCCTCCGAGTAGCATCTGGAAAATGTATTCGCTCCAACCACCATCGTACCGCAGATCTTCACAGATCTTTTCACAATCTGTAAAGTCTAGAATTATATTTTCAGAACCACAATTTTTTACAGCGATCAAAGAAGTCTGGTATTATATTTTCAGATCCACAATTTTCCGCAGATCTTTTCACAACCAAAGAAGTCTATAATTTTTAGATCCACAATCTTTGCAGATTACAATCACCATTTTATTAAAAAATTCCCCTCGGCTGGTATTCAACCGCTGGAATCTAGACATCATCGACGAAATCGTTGAATAGATAACTTTTTTTTTTTTTTTCCTCTCCTCTTATTTAAAGAGCTGGAGTTGGTGGTGGAGCTGGTGGGGTAGCTTCAGTTTCTCGTATCCAACGAGCACCATCTGAGCTGCACTAAATATCACCACCTAACATTACTCCCACTACAAGAACAAGAGGGATTGACCATCATCATTTTTTTTTCAGGCTCGTGATCTGGTTTTTTTTTGTTTCAACTTTCTTTCTTCTTCTTCTTCTTCTTCTTCTCTTTCGAGAATCTTTCATTCAAACTGCGAGTCTTTCTTTATTTTTGGGCGGCTACAGCTTTTCCAGCCGCAACTTTTTTCGGAATTTTTTTACTCTTTTGGACGGGGGTGCTGTAACTTGCACACTGGTTTTCCCCTTTTTTTGGAGTTTAATGCTTTTCCGTTTTTGGAATTGGTTCAGTTTCTTCTGATTTCTCCATCTTTTATTATTTTTGGAAATTCTTGAGCACGTCTAAATTTTGTTGGACACAGTGCTCAACACAATCTGAGCATCATTGAGCATACTACCTGAGCACATTGCTCAGGTATATCTGAGCAAACCAGCTAAAGCATCTCTGACAAACAAAAAAATCCTATTCACGATAAACTGTTTGAAGAGGATTTTTTTAATTCTAATTTTATCTACAAACACCAACCTCCCGTAGTTTCATGCAAGGGTTTCTAGAGAATCTGCTGTTCAATCACTTGCTCAATATATTACTGGTCAGCAGCAAAGTTTCTCTATAGGAGCCAACCATCTTCCAAATTTTTGTACATGCTACACGTCCAGTTGCTCAAAGCCACCTTTTATGAAAGGGTGCCTCATTCAAACTTTCGTCCAGTTCCTCCCCTCAACGCGATTGTTTCATATTACAATTTCACAGGAAGCGCAACTTTAACAAATGTTTGAGTAAGCCTAGACGATATCGCCTTTTTTAGGGTCTTGTCCACCAAAGCTCCAATCGACTTTCGGATCGAGCATATATTTTTCGATTCTTTCGCATTTTCGATTTCAGCCGAGGTATAATTTTTTTTTCCGAGAAATTCTTTCTTTGCTCTGAACCATAACAACAGCTTAAAATCAGCTTTTCCCCTCTTGTCACTATCACCAACCTCCCCCTCCTGAGTTTGCTGAGTTCAAGCTCAGGAATCCTCATGTTCTCTTCTTCCTTCCTTTCTCTCATCTTCTTCTCTCTTCTTTCGTTCACCAGCGAGGATTGTGTCGATGTCAGACATATTTGATTTATTACAAATTCATACCCTCGAGGGGGGTGCAAAAAAAAAAAAAAACAGTCACAATTTCTAATACTGTTTTTTGTTCCAGATCCTTGTTCAAATTTTTTCTTTCGGAGAAGGGTACAACATTATTCTCCTTCATAATCGTGTCAAAATGCATCTTCTTTTTGCACCAAATGTAGCCAAACCATTTGATCTGTCCGTCCTGACATTTTTTTTGGAACAGCGATGTAAGCCTGAGACAAAATCCACAAGCACAATATCATGACCGTCGTCCGGAACAACCCGCTAAGCTTTTATCCAAGCGCTTCTTTGTTTGGTCGATCCCGTCTCTTCGGTGATACTGTCATCGATCAAAACAGAACCTGTCCGTCAGTCATTTTACCTATGACCTCGTAAACACCTTGAATTGCTGTTTGAAACGCCATCCTCCTTTGGAGATTGGAGGAAACCATTCTTCGGGGTCAACCATAAAAACCTGATCTGGATCGTTGATCACCCCACTCCCGTTTAGATAGGCTTTAATTCTGCTCCAGTTTGGGCACGATTATCACTATGTAACTCGAAAAAATCTATGTATTCTTTTCAAGGAGATCCAGAATGAATTTCCTATCTTTCCCGAGCATATTCTCGCCTGAACTCAAACAGATCACAGCGCTGTGTGCAAACTTCGGATATCCCATTTTTTTATTTTTAGCTATTTTTGAACGCCACTCAGCCGCCCATTTTCGAAATTCAGACTGCCGTCCTTCACGTAAAATATGTAGGCGTCTAGAGTTCAAGCACCCTTCTTCCTTTTCTATCGTCTATGTGGATGGACTGTCCAACACCTTCGATTTTTCTCCCTCTTCCGTGAATCGTGTCAATCAATCGCTAGAACCCTCATATCCCCCAAACCAAAGCCCGTACTTCGTGGTTAGATATTCTTGCAAACTCACATCAGCCATATGACCTTCCTTGAAAGAAATGAGGGAACCTGTTCTGGCTGGTGCTTTTCCTCCCTTCGGCAAATGTTTTTCTGATTTCGTTAAACATCTGAGTTGGTCTCATGCCGCTAGAAACTAGCTGATTGTGATTACCATCCATAGTGACGGAAACCTTTTTAATCTTAGGGTTGTAGAACTTTTGCATATCAGAGTCTCTTTGGTAGTTTTGCCCTCCATCGTTTGGATCCATGAACAAAACTAGAATACCCTTCATGCTCTTGGCCTGAGGGTGCAATGAGAATGCCAGATTGTATCAGATTTATTCACAGCTTCCTTGCTATGTCGTTTGATGTTGTCGAACAAACATTGACTCTACCCATCTGTTGGTTTTTCAGGATCGTAGCCAGTTTCTGAGGATCTCAAAGCTTCAAATTCCAGGTGAATAAATCGGTAATTGTATAGCTGGCTGTTGTGTCAGTTCTTACTAACGACTTTTCCAAAATCGTTAAAAAAATGTCCGCTCGTAAACAAGTGATCTTTGAGGGTTCACTCTGGCAGGGGCTTCGAAGAGGCACGGGAGCCGCCGCTCCCAGAAAAAAATCACGGCCGGCAGAAAAATATGACGCAGTAAAAAAAAAAAAATCAAAAAATTTTTCTTTTTTTAAGCAATTTGAAAAATTTTTAGGAAAAAAATTATATTTTCTGATTTCTACAAAATCCCATCAAAAATATACGTGTTAAAATTTTACCATGGTTACTTAGTGGAACAATATCACTAACAGTTAAGTTATTATTGTTGTGTCTGTTCTCCTCTGCTCCCGTGTGGCGCAATTTCTGCGGAACATTTGATGTTCTGTCTAAATCATACACCACGGGATATATCAATTTTAGCGTAAAAAAGGTAAAGTCAAGTTAATATTTTTTTTCCAGATAAACAACCCTTAAATAATTTAAATTTGTGATTACAATTGGTCTTTATTTGCTAAATGTTATTAAACCAAAAAAAAATGGTAGCAATTTTTGGTGGAGCTATTAGCTAGACTTGCAAAACACCGTGCTGATTGTGTTTAACCTGATATAACCTAGTCTCTGTTCCGCATTGACAGTTAGACACTATCTTAAAGCTTTCATAGACGAGATTCCGATAAAGTCTATACACACAGCAAACACAGCAGATTCCACAGCGTGAGGATGCTGATTTGCCCTCAAATATAGCTAAACCCCAAGAGCTTCCGGGGGCTCGAACCCTGGAACCCCGCCCGCCCTGCCTTTCCCCCTGGAACCCCACCAGGGGCCCTAAGGCGGGGCCCCTGGACCCCACCCCGCTCGCTAGGGCTTTTTTTTTCGCGCAAGCCGCTCGCCAATCGCGCAAGCCGCTCAACAGATTAATTTCTCTTTGCAGAAAATAATTCCTTAATACTTCATACTCCCAGACAGCAAAAATGATTTCTATGCCCTTGCACTCTGGAAAAACGGGTTTGTGATGACAGCATGCCTTCCAAATCCAGAGGGATACAGAGAGGTTTATGCATTTCCAACGCTACATCAGCCGCAACATTTATCATCCGCTGCGTCTCCAGCATCGATCCTGATATTTCGTACTGCTGCCGATTGGATACCCGATATACCGCTTTTCAACGTTCCCTTGCTGGTCATCCGCATGTCCTCGTAACACATGAAAATATCAGCAATCATTCAGGTGAAGACGCTCCTCCCTTCCGTTTTACTTCAATCTTGGATACTATCGCTCTTCCGAGATTGTTCACTGTCGTTCTGTTGGCATCATTATTGACTCCTGCTGCCGAATTCAAATCCAACTTGAATGTCAGCCATCGATGTTCCTGGGGATTATGACGTCATTTTTTCCGATATCGGGAAAATCTCACCGTGAGTATCCCTCCAGGACCTATGACAGCGTTCAAGATATGACTTGCGTTTAGCCGGACCAGGGTGTGAAAAAAATATTAAGGGGTGAAAACAGTCAAAATTACGTGATTCACTAAATGTTTCTAAAGGGTAAATATCAATATTTTCAGATTTTGGAACCTTAAAACCCAGAGTTTTTGCTGATTTGGAGGCAAAAATTCAGTTTTTTGGCCAATTTTAGCCAAAAAATGGCCGTTTCGGGTGACAAATGAATTTGACCTTGCTAATTTCGTTGGTGTATGAACATGAAAACTATAGTAGTGACTTAATTCTTTATGCTAATCATGTACAGGGGTACATTGTAAATTAAATCATAATGGGATCAATCTTTTTCTATTTCTTTTTTTTTTTTATTTTGTAACAGGGTTAGAAAGTCGGCGTCAGGGTGACAATTGATTTGGAAAAAATGCAATTTTCGTCCCAATTTGTGATTGAAAAAGCCATAACTCCGTCAATGTATAGCTATGGGGCATCTTCTGTGCTTTTTGTTCAGTATTTCAATGCTAAATAGTGATATAACACTTGACTAAGTTGAATGTACATAAAAAAAAAGTAGTATATGTTACCCACCCCTAACATTCGGAGGGCGGGAAAAAATAAAGGGCCTTCGCAAAAAAAATAAGTTCCTCAAAAACTGTGAGGTTTAAGGCTAACAAAATATTAAACTTGCGATATCCAAAACTCCCTCTAGAGCAAGTTTATATTTGTTTAGCCATGAGAGTCCCAATTTTAAGGACTTATTTTTTGCCGACGAATTTTGCTCCAAATTTGAGGATTCGGGCAGAAATCTGCCTGTACAGTGCTATGGGAAAAATTTCAAGTTAATAAATTATGCATTTTTTATTTCAGATCAGTTTTCTACACAAAAATTTCACCCTGAAATGGTATTTTAAGTAGGATATCTTCCTTTAAGTTTCCACCATTATGTCAACCAAACGTTAAGTCAAAGCTTGAACGCTGTCCTATGGGTGCTTGGTACGTGAGCTGTTGCCTTATTGTCGCCTACACCCTTTGAGCCCTCTCGGTATGTGCGAAGTTTTCGCAATCGATTCAATTTGTGTCCGTAATTAGTCGCCATATTTCTTTTTTCTATTAATAGGGTAAAATAAAAAAGGGCCAAAATGGCCTGATTTTGATCCCTGCGCGTGAAGAAATTGAGATGGAAAGAGTTGATGGGATGGAGGATGTATGGGATTGCTTACCAGGGCGGTTCAGTGGAGGTGTGCAGAACGGAACTTGGAGGTGGATCGTTAAAAACTGAACAGCCTCGGCGAGGAGCGTTGAATGGGAGGGCAGACGTTCTGAAGTGATAAAAACAGTCTAGAGAGTCTAACTCGACGGTTGAAAAGAATTACAAAAAGACAGACCACCTCATAATATTGATGTTGGCATCTTGGGTTGATGAAATTCGGAATT
>JAMKCH010040460.1:0-13623 GCA_023653785.1 Ophioderma brevispina | reverse complement strand
CTAGAAATTAATAAATAAATGGTCAAAGGACCATCCCAAAAACGCTTTAGTAGTAGTAAAGGAATTTAAATTGGAGCTTACAATGCTAAACTAACAGTTATAGCATACGGCATAAAAACCGTCAAAGAGAAAGGATAAATTTAAGCAATTGACCTATCTGTTGACGTCCGGAGAGAAAAGAGGATGAGGTAGGGTAGTGTTGGCAATGTGTGGTACTGATGGTGGGGATGGGGCGGTATTATGTATACTTACGGTGGTAAAATTTATATTATAATATTAACATTTCCGGGAGATATTCGGCATCTTTCGGAGAAAGTGCACTAAGTTATATTTGCTCTTAGGTTAAGTATTTTCCCCCGACAAATAGGACGGAAACTCAATGTGATTTTTTGTAAAACGGGGACTTGGTACTGACAAGTCTTTTGCAACTAGTACGAAATGGATTATTTGAACAATTAGCAAAGGAACCGGTTTTTTTTTTAAAGTGGCATGTCGTGATCCTAACACCACCTTCTCCCTGGTTCATGGATCTCCCGGGGAGAAGGGTTTCAAAAAATTTCAATTCTGCGGGCGGAGTTAAAAAATTTTTTAAAAACTTACGTCCCACAGTAGATCGAATTGCACATGAGATTTATTTAGGCACACATACTATACTGGCTAAATGTTCAGATACAAAAATGTCAACCTTTTTAGGTAAGTGGGGAAGGGGCTGTGGATCACGGAAATGTTCGTATACCATTTACATCATGAACCCAATTTTTGGAATTTCTCAGGCATGCAGTACACAGCCTAAGTCCAAAGCCTATTGGACTTTTGTGCGATTCTCATTGTACAGTGCAACTGCAACATGATATGACAGACTCAATTTAAAAAGGTTATTCCCATTTCTTTAATAAGGAATAATTCGGAAGTATGCAAAGAAAGAAAATGACAACAATTTGATTATGAGAAACAGTTCATCTTCAACTTTTCTTCTTCAAGGGGGCATTGCAATGCCAATATTTTGACTGAATGATTTACCGCAATCGGCACCCGCCACTGCGCGGCTTTTGGCCGTCAGCAACTGTGAAAGTAAAACCGGCTATTCATGTGGGCCGAGACCTCCGAATGACTATATTTATTTGATTTTTAAGAGAGAAAACGTTGCAAAAATCCTTAACAAACGGCGAAATAAAGCGTCCCTACTTTTGTCACAGCGAAAAAAAAAAACAAACAAACAGTGACCTGTCTGACCTCCATTCACCATCATTACAATACATGTGATTAATCGACCCAATGACTGAGTCTTTTTCGTCAGCGGGTTATTAGAAAAGTTATAAGTCGCCATATTTGCCGGAAAATTTCGAGGAGGGGGCATAAGAAATGTCTGACCCCGGGATTGTTTTACTCAGTATGTGTACAAAACAATCGTTTTTCTAAAGATAAAGGTATACTTGTTCATCTTACCCCCTTCGTCCACGTTGGTATATTTCTCTGCATAAATGAGTGGTTAGGTGAGAAACACCGGCCCAATTTTCGTAGTGAATCCATAGATTGACTAGCTATTAAGACAGGAAATTCAACTTTGAAATCTTTACATTTGACGGTCGCTTTTATTTATGATAAAGTTCACATATAATTATTCATTTGTGAATTTGTATGCGTTTTGGGAGATTAAAATGAAGCTTAAAAAGCTCAACAAATATTCGATCTACTGCTTGAAATATCATTAAACAGATTTGCCAGCACGACCTTCGTGGCTGTGTCATGCGTAATTACTTTTAGCTTAGATGTTTTCCGGCCCTGCTCACGGGACCGTGACTGCTCTAAGCGTTTATTTATCTATCTCTATGGACAGGACACCTACCAAATCATTTGTATGTACCAATCTGCAAGACACACGGACACCAAAATGGCAAAAAATCTACCCCAAACTAATAACCCCATAGAATTAGCACTGAATTGCTGATAAATGGGGGAGTAGACAATGGGACTTCCGCCAAAATTTCCAATCCCTCAATGTTTATATTTGTTGGAATATGAAGACCTACCTAACCGCAGCATAGAGGATTTGTAGCAGTTATCCAAAAACAGCTCACACAAACTCCTTCAAGAAATACACGAATATAAGCGTGGATCTCCTGGTATGATGTGCTTCTTTCATGGGCATTCTGTTCTTGGCTCTCTTCTTGGGATTCTTCTCCCTGTCAAGAGATTGCTTGGCCATTTTGAGGGGCCGGTTGTATATGACATCCCTCTCCGATATGGACTTGAGGTTTTGACGTAGATGTTCCTCCAATCGGAAGTCTGCGCAAAGAAGTGATAGATAAAATTATCTAGAGAAGAAAGTGACAGTGGTTGTGTCATCCAAATTCGAAACTTTCTTAAAACATGAAGCAATGAAACACAGTGAGCGAGTGTAATGGCCTTTAACATCCTGGTGAGTCCAGGGGCAAAGCCCGTGGGAAGCAACCCCTTGAAGCCCTTGGTCTTAGCAATATTTTAATCACCCAAGCAAGGCTCTCATCTCAAGTACCATTTGTGCCTGCCATCAACTCATTCATATTTTACATTTTTTAGGGTTTTGAAAAATTCACCCAATTACTTACCTCATTTGAGTACTACCAGTCCACAAAGTTTCAAAAGATGACAGTGCGCTATAGTTCATAACCATAGATTTTGTCTTTTTTCAAAAATCATCATATTCAGGATTTCACTAAGTTGTATGTTAAGTTGCATTCATTTACACCATATTTTAAATACTACTTTCATTTCAAACTGCCAATTGGCGGTTGGACTGATTGCATGAATTTCCTAGGGTCGTAGGATACTCCTGGGGTCTGATGAATATGGGTACGTAGTATTTTGTGTTGTTGTACTACAATGGATGGCTGGAAAGAGCTCTTTTGGGGAACCCAGGGGATAGCACGCACTCCGGGGGCCCTGAATGACATGGATAGTTGAGGCCAGCATGTGCCCTCCTATAATATAGCCAGGTTTGGCTTCCATAGTTCCTTAAGAAAAATATGGTAACATCTTTTCTATATTTCGCACTCTAATTACAGACTAGGAAGTGGCACCCCAGAATGTGATTGACAATGGTAGCAGGGGGCTTGTGCCCTCTTACAATTTGCCCAGGTTTGGCTGCAATAGCGACTGAATGAAAAATGATTGGTAATTTCTTGGTACACTGGGATTACTTACTCAATTTCATTGGTTCCCAGCCGTGTTGTTACGAGAAGATTCATGCGGTAGAGCGTGCATGCAGCAACACATGCACTGCCCCGGAAAATCCGCGCGAATATTCACAACTATCGATTTAAAATTGTAATTATAAATTACCATCATTTTAGTACTATTGATACAATATCTGCTTACTTTGAATACAGGTTGTTAAGGAAATGAGAATAAAAGTATTGTTTTTGGCCTTTGTCATGTATCTATTGTGCGTCGCCCATGTGATATGACGATAGAGAACATGGCAGAGGCTACAACCAATACCATTATTCTCTAAATGTTTACTTCTCTGAACATACAGACACACACACACAGAATCCCACATGACCATTTCATACCAAGATTTTTGCAAAATGTCCAGAAACCGAACAAATTTATCCCACCAAATTCTTTCAGATTGTTTGGCAGTTCACCACCTTCATGTTACCTTTGAATGTACTCCCAATTCATGAATGAACTATCAGAGCTTTTGTCTACAAACCTTGCACTTCCCTTTTCAGGCCCTGCCTTCTTCTCATCTAGTTCAATTTCTTGTCGGCTATATTAAGTTCCTGCTCCGCGTTTGTTTTCTACTTGTCTTCTTGTGATCCCAGCCTTGGCCAGCTGTTCAGGTGTCTGGAAAGTAAACAGATGGCCAATTCAAAACTTTATTTTCAAATCTCTGTTTGGACTAGTGGATCTATGGCCTTTTGGGCCTGTTAAAAAAAACGTGCATCATTTTATCTCAAATTAATTTTTTTCAAAGTATAGTTGGATTTAATTTTCGGACGGCAGCGAACAGATGCACTAACTGGCAGAGGATAACGCTGCATAGCAACGTGATGAGTAGTGGTCGCATAGCCGCGCCGAATCATTGCGTAGCTGACGGCGCTTGAACGGTGTGCGTGCGAACTTCCCGAGAAACTTAAAATCCACTATAGTTCCATAGCATTTGTGAAGCAATGGTGATTTGGACAATTTAGGCTTTTTGAGATTTTAACTACTAATTAGTTTTATTTTTTCTCCAGGCAACAAGATGAATATTTATTAATCTTTCTAGAAATGGTCCAGAGCACACATTTAGTGTTGAATTTGAAAAACACAACCGCTTGAAACTTGGCCAGACTTGAACCGGCAATCTCCGTATAGTGCCAGCGCTCTTGCCAATTGAGCGAACAAGCCAGGGTTGGTAGAGGAGGCGATAGATATTATTCTATAGGTGTTAGGTCTGAAAGTAGCCATCGCTTTCCTAGTGGCTAGCATCAGAAGGTATATTTACATACGATTTCAGTTGTTTTTCCTCTACCACCCTGGCTTGTTAGCTTAATTGTAAGAGCCCGTCACTATATACGGAGGTTGCCGCAAGCGCACATTTTTGTCCGACACTTGTGTGCCTCTGGCTCTCAGGACAAAAGATTAATACAAATATTCAATTTTACGGGTTTTTTGTAAAGCTTATTTTCTCAACCTCTTTTGTTAAAACCCACAATTGCTTGTTTTATGGTCTAAAAAAAAAAAAAAAAAAATAAATAAATGTCTGAGGACTTGTGCTGAATGGCAAAGGGCCTCAATTTTATCAAAACAAATTGTATTGTGAATAGAATAGCCTTTCATCCCCTACTTAAAAAAGGACAAAAGAAACACCGACTGCATCACTGTTTTGACTGGTTTATACCAGTATTGCAAACTGTGCACTGATTGAAAATGTCTAAGAAGATCCTGAAGCATTGTTGCAACAGTGGTACAATTACTTATTGCCGTATGGCATCGCCAAATGGCCATACATTACTATCTCTTAAAAAAAATCCAGGGTTGGTTTCCAGTATTACCCCTTTGAAATTTACTTGTTGGGTCACAGCTAAGATAATATCCTACCTGGTTCTCGTAGCATCAATGAATGCGATTTCTTGGACATGCATACACCACTGCTGCTCTTCTTCAGAACTAGCCACATACAGATGATTATCCATAACCGTCTGGACATTAAGAGCCCACAGTATGGTCATGTGCTTCATCATCATCCGTACGCTGTATTAACAAGAGCACACTTACTCAAACAATCATTTGTTCTGACCGTTTGCAGGATTTTGATACTATAGGTATAATTGTAATTTTGATACCCACAGGTAATAGAGTGGTATTTGATACCAATAGGGAATAAGCGTTCAGTTATTTTGATACCATAGTAATAATTGGTTATTTGATAACACATATGAAGTGGTTATTTTGATAACCCACAGCATACCTTGCCCACATAGAACCCAAATCAATTCATGTCCGTTAACACGAAAAGCTCTGGGGGTGTCCCTATTTGTGATCACT
The DNA here is from genome assembly GCA_023653785.1 of Ophioderma brevispina. NCBI lineage: Eukaryota > Metazoa > Echinodermata > Ophiuroidea > Amphilepidida > Ophiodermatidae > Ophioderma > Ophioderma brevispina. The sequence continues at coordinate 8,106 of JAMKCH010040460.1, read as the reverse complement.
TAAGGCCTCGGTGGAGTAATACAGGGTAGAATCCTCCTGAAGTTATACTATATTTGTTTTTTGAGCTGTCAGTCAGAGCTTCAGGACCCCAGAAATATTTCGGGACTTATCTGGCAATTTATTTTTCCAAGATTTGTTTGAAATTTCAGAAATAGGGATATCCCTATTTGTTGCAATTTGAGAAAGTTCAATATGGATTATTCTTTAAACAGGGAAGGTTGGTAGGTATACCGACGGGTAATTTAGTAGTTTTTTTGATACCCCAGGTATAAGCAGGTTATTTTGACACCCATAAGTAATTAGTGATTATTTTCATACCCATAGTTAATACGTCGTTATTTTGAAACCCTAAGTAACTGTATGAAATTATTTGAGATTGGTTACCTTTTCTTGCAGAGGGTCTGCAGGTACATGGAGAATATTTCTCACTAGCACAGAGTCTCTCCATGACATGGTGGTGGTCCTCCTCTGCTCTACGACTCTCCATTCCTTGACGAGTTGTGCAGTAAAAATATGCATATTCAAAAAAACAAAAAATTAAAAATGTTTTTGATTCATTTTATTTTAGCATTTTGTTTTGTTGTATAATATCAAAATAGTAAATATTACATTCTCTTTAGTCTCTTTAGCCCTTTGGATTCAGACATTGTACTGCAGTCCGGGGAGTTTGTTAAAGGTCTAGTGGGAATGGTAAATTTCCTGGTTCCACGACAAACCCTGTTCAACTTGAATGACATCACGTCATGGTGGTTGATTGTCTGCAAATGCACTTTACTATGTCACTGTGATGGTAACGACCACTTGCAAGCTTGTGGCAGGAATTATTGTTTGCACGTCTTAACCGTTTCGGCTTTTTTGCTCAATTTGTGTTATTTGCTACTGGGACAACGGTTCGGCTGCACTGACCTGCTTCAATGTTAGACACAATGCACTTTCCGACACTTATCCTGAAACAGAAGTATAAAACAGGAGACCATTTCCCCCTGACTGTGCATGCAATATCCAAACTCCAAAGGGCAGCTTATTTATTTGTGACCTAACTGCATATGAAGAACTCAAGAATGGGATTTCTCAGCTCAAGGACTCAATTTTTTAATAACATTTAAAGGTGGTGATGATGATTGTCTTTCTCTCTCTTATTTATATAAACCTCAACCAAAACATCTAGGTAATTTATAATTTTGAATTAAAAAAAATCGGTCCAGCTTTTGGAGGCTAGAAGCAAGAATGTGTATTAAATTGGCAATAAGAAAAAAAAAAGCAAAAAAAAAAGCGGTTTTAATAAATGTGTTTTATACCACATTTGGAGAAATTTTTTGTCTAACATTAACATTGAAAGGAAACATTTCCTACAAATTCCTTGGCCTAACATTTCACTAGGTGTAATTGTCATACAATATGATCTTTCTTCTGATCCAAAATCTCAATCTTGATTGGAATGTTGGGGGACGCCAGGACAGCTTGCGATCGGTGTCACCCCCGTTAATTTTTTTTCAAATACATTTAGCTTAATGCTGTATTGATATAAGTGTGCTAAATTACCCAAATATTTTTTTTTTATAATTATACAAATGGTATCCAATATGGCCACCTTTGTCAGCTCTCTTGGGTTATGTTTGATGCCTATTAAAACTTTTGTAATCTGTTGGCAAATAAGGCAGTTTTGAACCACTAGTGTGGTGTACTTTCCACATATCCACTTTTCCCTCACTCTCTGCACCAAGTTGACCTATAATAACCATTGACCTTGGTAAATGACCTTTAACCCGACCATGTCATACACGTCTCTATTGATGCCCGTACACTGACCTCTCTACATGGATATGAGGGCGGCGATCGACACGTGAAAAATTTGTCGTCCATTTTGAAGAGGGCAATAGCCGTCGTTCGGCTGCATTACTTTCAATGGCACTGGTACATCAAATTTGAAAATGTTACTCAAAATTAAGGGAAAATGAAGAGTTTTTTCACAAAAAGGAATTTTGTTATTTTCAAAACAGGACCATTGAATGAAACAAAATAGAATTCTGAAAAAAAACAGAAATAAAATGAAGGAAATGTGAAATAATAAATTAAAAAACTGCAGCAATAAATAGGCAGAGCATGTTTATAAGATAATGCTATTGGTATAAATAAATAAATCAATGCATGAATGTGAAGGAAGAATGGATGAAACAAATCAATCCCAACTTGCTTTTACTATTATGATATCTAAAAAGAAAGGAAAAAAGGAAGGAGGGAGGGAGTGAGTGAGAGGGAGTGTAGTGAGAGGGAGGGAGGCGGAATGGGGAAGGGGAAGGGGAGGGAGAGGAAATGGTGAAGGGGCATGGGGAGGTGAGGGGAGGAAGCGAAAAGACGGAAAACTAGGGAGGAAAGAGGGGGGATGGGAATGTGGAGGGGGGGCATAGGGAGGAGAGGGGAATGGGAAGGAGGGAGAGCGAGGGGGATGGTTAGGAAGGAAAGGGGAGGGAGGAAGGGGGAAGGGAGGGAGAACAAGGGAGGGGAGGGGAATGGGGAGGGGCAGAGGAAGGGGGGGAAATGGGGAAGGAAGGGAGGGGAGGGGAGGGGGAATAGGGTCGCCGAAAAGTCGGACTCTAGTCGCGAGGTGCGACTATTGGCCATAGTCTCGACTCGACTTTTGTTTTGCAATAGTCGACTATTTGGTATTATTTCAGTGGATGTTATGCTACACTATCGGAAGTTATTAAGCAGGCACAATGAGGGAGAAAAAGTCAGTTTTTAAGCACTAAATACCAACGCTTGGGATATGTTATGGCTACATTTATTAACATGCACAATGGAGTAGGAAAAATCCATGATTAGTCAAGATTTAGCTGGTCCAATTCCCCCGCATGATTTGCTTGGACGTGGGTTCCCCCTGCACTGCCCTGAGCTGATGCGAATGTTGACGGCTAGCTGAAATTCCCCAAGACAGTAAAATAACAGTGTTTGAACTATACTGGACTTTCAGCTATGACCAACGTTATTATCACTCGCCCTGTTAATTTTTATGTAAATTTGCAAACGAGTTAAAGATTACTAACATAATTTATTGTTTATTTAGCTTTACTATTCTAATTAGTTTTGAATTTCGCGCCAGGCCATTGTGGGCATGAAGCTAAATGCAGGCGGCCAATATATGAGAGGTACTATTTTTTTATGCTCAATGACTTATTTTATAATTAAAACCCCCGATCATTTGTTTGGGTGCAAAAATCTGGTTTGTTATTCTTAAATGATTTTTTTTATAAAAATTAAATCTGGACTGAATATTTTACCGTTGGTTATTCTTGTTTACTTGCAAATGCAGGACCCCTCCCTTGATTAACATATGAATGAAAGTTGTTTACTGCCACTGTTGGATTGATCCATTAATTAATGGGGGTGAGGTTTTTGCTATATTGTAAATACCTCAATCGGGAAAGGACACAATTTAACACGCAACTGCCTAAAGAGAGCCATCTCTGTGCTGAGTTGTGATTGACACTCTTGCGGTATATTTGGGGGCCTTTCATCATATAGTTTTTGAGAGGTCAAGTAGGGATTATCGGCTGGGATCTGGATTTTATAGGCAAAAAATTTTTCATATTTCATCACATGATCGATTGATATTGATTTTTTAGTTAGTAAATGGATTTATCTGGTGGTCTACAAGGACCCTTTAGGTGCGTCATTATGCGAAGATCGACACATTTTCTAGCGCAGATTTGACGCGAAAAAATGTGATTTTTGTGCGCATAAAAACGCGCGAAATTGCGAAAAATCGTGTTTTGCGCTGTGAAAGGGAGTGAGGGAGGGAGTGAGGGGGAGTGAGGGACGGGGAGTGAGAAGGTTGGAGTGAGTGGGTGAGTGAGTGAGTGAGTGAGTGACGAGGGAGTGAGTTGAGTGGGCGAGTGAGTGAGTGAGGATTGAGTGAGTGAGTGAGTGACGTGAGTGAGGGAGTGAGTGAAGGGAGTGAGTGAGGTGAGTGAGGTGAGTTGAGTGAGGTGAGTTGAGTGAGGTGAGTGAGTGAGTGTAGGGTTAGGAGGGAGGCGGAGGAGGGAGGGAGGGAGGGAGGGAGGGAGGGAGGAGAGGGAGGGAGGGAATCCTTATGATTAGTGGACATATGGCGTACATTTCAAAAGGATTGGGGAATTTTAAAAGTTGACCCCTGTGTATGTAAACTTGAAATTGGACCTATTAAAAAGTGATACCTTAATTGAGAGTACTACCTACCTAGCATTGAGTAGAGGGTCCTACTAACTTACAAAGGTGTCAAACCTTTCTGTACTGGGAGTGGTAAACGAAATTCTTAAATAAGGCCCACTATGATATTCTGCTCATCCTACGAGGTTTTGAAATAATAATTTTCTCAACATAAAGCAGATTACCACTTTATATGCACAAAACCTTACCATATCAAGAAGGTTTTCTTTAGTTTCTTTGCCAAGACAACCATAGTTTGCTCATCAGCAAAGGCCTGCTTGTATGCTTGAAGGTGGGAGAGCACCTCGAGGAAGTAGTTCCTGGTGTTTATCCTCTGGAATCTTATTCCCAAAAAAGCTCCGCTGGCTGCATCAGATTCACCAATACCTGATGAAAGAATTGATTCAATCGAGATTTGGCAAAGGAAAATAGCCATCACAACAATAAGTGGTCATCAAAACCATTAGTGTCGCCGGCTTTCGTGAATCCACCATTTCCTTCATCTCTTTTATAACGTGACTTCGATGAACCTGTGGGCTATTTCCATGTTAACAATCGAGATGGGCACCGCAGCATGTCATGGATTTTTCTTTTTGGTGGTGATGATAGATATTGATGACGAATGAAAATCCTGAATTTGAGACTTCATACCACCTTTCGTTTTCCCACAGTGAGATTAAGAAATTTAGGGGGTCACACTCAAAAAAATGCGTGCGATGCGAAAGACACTGTTTGAGAGGGCCATAAACTTGTAAGGAAACCCTCCCTAACTTCGAAAATCACTGTCTGGGGAATTGTTGGTGTTAGAAGTCAAAATATGGCATCAAAAAAGAGATAGCTCCTTTACTTTTAACGTTATTTGGGTGTAAAAATGCAATATCTTTCACCCCCCCCCCCCCCCCCCCCCCCCTACGGGACCAAGTTTGGTGGGGGGTCAGAACTCCATAAGTAACAATATTTTAACGTCGATTTTATTTTTTTTTATCTGAGTAGTAACACGGCAGCCTCATTCAGTACAATAATAAGTACATTAGGTAAAAATACGTGAGTTACAGGCATATTGCAAAATCTAACTTTTGCATTTTGAACATATATTGCCACCATGAAAAATCAATGTGACATACAACATCACCCGTCTACTTATACATCATCAAAGAATACTATTCTTGAAGAACCAGCTTGGTGTTATGATGTCTTCATTGTTTTCAGCACAGACATTTTGCTGCTCTCCCATAGAATGTATATGGTGAATACACTGTGCAGGTGTACAATGACCTCTGGGTAACATATACCTTTGTGTGGTTACTTTGAGGTGTATTTTGTTGTGAAAAATAAATGACACCAAGCGAGTTCTTTCAAGGAAAGTGTTAATGAATATCTCAACATAGTGAAAGTAGAGGGGTGGGGTTCTGTCGTCGAATGTCAACATTGGTTTTCAGGGGGGTCAAAAAAATGTGTCAAAAAAGTACAATTACCCATTTCAAGGGGCTTTGTACATCACTTATTACTTTTATAATGTGTTCATAATTGTACTGGTTTGTTTTTAAAGGGCTACTATGTGACTCTGTTTGACTAAAAGATGGACAGTAAAAAGTTCTTACTTTGGGAGTTATGACCCCCAGCTTGCCCCCGAATAATGAACACAGGCGCATATTAAGCCTCATTTAACTCTAATAAGGAAAACCACGACTATGAACTTCCTGTGCCAGATTTGAATTCTACACCAAATATTCTCCTTAGATAATGATTTTCAAAGTTGTGGAGGGTTCCATATAATCTGTGCCCTCTGCTTCAACAAAGTCTTTCACATTGGGCAGCACTTTGATGGTGACCCCCTATATTTCCAATTGCGCTGCGGGAGGGGAAAAAGAAAATGGACTATGAAGCTCAAAATTTAAGGATTTTCAATCTCATCAAATGTCTACACCCACTTAAAGCGAAAAAAATCACGACGCGCTGCGGTGCACATCTCAATTGTTGACATGGAATGGCCTTTGAAGTGATCCTGACCATTATCATATGAAGATGCCTGTTTCGATATGCCAAGTTTGACATAAAATGGGATCAATTAAGCCCAAATTTAATTGGTCGAGCTACATTTGCAAACATAATTTAAAATCATAGCGAGACCAATTAACTGGGTTGTTTGTGAAATCATCCAATTTTATCATTATCATGGGTTGGATCTGATATTTACATAAAGTTAACATCATATTACCTTTGACCTTGAATGTGACCTTGACCATATTAACATATGACTGTTCCAAGGGTATCTATGATCCAAGTCTGTACTAATTGTACTTTTATAGAATTGAGGTCAATTTGATGTTTCAGCCAACTATAATGACCTATATGACCTTTGATCAAGGTTTGATGACCATGACCACATTCTATATGACGTTCCCAAGGGGCATTTAGGGACCTCATTTTGGTGCCAATGGACTTTTCCTTCTCGATGAGAAATTTTTCCAAAACTAACCTTGACAAAACATCGCCACGGGCAGATGACAGAATGAGGGATTGTGAGGTGTCGCTCCTGCATCACTTGCAGGAGACACGCAATTAATTATTGAGTTTGAATTGAAGAAATTCTTCTTACACTTTAATGGCTCCATTTAGAAAGGGGATTTCGTTCCTAGGTTACAATTGCCAGGGGGCTGGCAAACTTCTTTCAAAAAAACTGATGCTAAAGGTGCACGAGAGATTTTGTGGCACTTAAATATTTGTCATATCAGTATTTCAATAGATTACAACAAAACATTAACCTTTGAAAAAACCACTTCTCCACGGCAGACAGAATTGCGGACGTGTAGAGTGTCGCCTCCCTGTTTTTTTTGTTTGTTGTTTTTTTTTTTTTTTTGCCTTTGTATTTTTGTTTGTTTGTGTTCTTGTTTTTTGTTGTTTTCCTTTTCTTCCTGCCAATTCCTTGCAGGAGAGACAGCACATAATTTATTGAGTTTGATTGAGAAAGTATTTCTGCACTTTAATGGATCCATCTTAGAAAGGGGGATTTCGTTCCTAGGGCTTACAATTTCAGGAGGCTGCAATTCTTTCAAAAACTGATGCTTAACGGTGCAACGAGAGATTTTGTGGCACCTAAATATATGTCATATCTAGAATCCACTAGATTACACACTCAATAGATGTTCTTACCTTGTATTATGTACAGAAATTTCTTAAGAGAAACTAGAAGGCGATGTGTTTGTTAATTTCACGTAAAAACAGAGGTGAATTTCTTGGATTTGCATCCTTAGAAATTAGACATTGACATTTTTGTACTAAAGAAACATTTTCAGCTTAATCCTTCAGATGAGATATTTTTTATGAAAGCTTTAATCCGGGCGACAAATAAGGAACTTTCGATTTCGCGGACACCTGATATTTGAAGCTCTCGTTGCACCTTTAACTTCGCCCCATCAAATACAAAACATTTTAAAAGGTATGTTAAGATTACAAGAAGCAACTATGTTGAATTCACTGTAATTAGCTACCTTATAACAAGTTTCAACGGAGTTCGGTCTTTTTGGAACTGCTTGAAAGGAGATAAGATATTTTGTAGAATCTGTGCATTTCCTAGTTGCCGTCGGATTTCACATGTATCATCCTCACGACGCAAAAAGCGAAGGATCTTGCCTGTTTTGCCAGGAGAAGATTCATGTTAATAAGCAGTGGTTAGGCCCTAACCTACTGAAGTTTATTTTACGGTATGCCGGACAAGAGTTGGAAATATTAACGAAAATAATGTGCTCAGTTCTTTTAAAAGTCAACATTGTTTTAGCCAATAGATAGTTCTTGTGGCTACTTTAAGTTATAATTCAAAACCTAAACATACATCAAAGGTGCCCCATTTGCTCATTTCATTTTACAGTCGACATTTGACCAACCCCAGGACTGATTCGTGTGTGCTATTAAAATGAAAAA
>JAMKCH010040459.1:0-38339 GCA_023653785.1 Ophioderma brevispina | reverse complement strand
TCATGAATATGCAAATAATGCAGCCAAAAGCTACACATAATATTCTGGCACCCACTATATTCACCCTACCAAGTGTGAAGTAAAGCGGGATTAGCATTTAGCCAGCAGAGCATTTCACAAAAAGGTTAACCGAACGGTCTGAAAAATATACAATAAGCTAAGTAAATCATGAATATGCAAATAATGCAGCCAAAAGACACACATAATATTGCGGCACCCACACTATCCATCCTATCAGTTGACGTAAATCGGGTGATAGACGTTTAGCCTGCAAAGCATTTAAAAAGGTTAACCGAGTCATACGGACGCGGACGGAACAGTACGGACATACGACACACGGGACACACAGTAAATTGGGGACAAGTATGTGCCTCCATGAACATTCATTCAACATTCGTTCAGGCGACACAGAAGCCTGAAATGTTGGCGTCGTGGATATTTTTCTCGCTCACATTTCAAGATTGATTCTAAAAATAGTGCTATGAATAATAGGCAGGAAGACACATAGGATCATTTTGTCCACTGTGGTGTCTGATGATGATGATGATGACGACCGACGATGTCAAAGGCCACATACAAAGGTTCATGTGAGGTCAAGTTGTAAGATGTAAAATTGACCTCAATGAGATTCCTACTTTGGGGAAGGTTGAAGATGTTTTTTCTTAGTTTAAAGGGTGCTGAATCAGAATTTGGGTCCGCGCTGTCCAACCTCTAAGGACATGTGGGGAAACCTTGAAAATAACGGGGTAAAATAGTAGGGGTTAAATTGAAATCAAGTCAAATTACATTAAATGCACACCAAAATACATTCGTCTCATTAAAAAGGATTAAAAGGTATTTATAGTTTGCTGGTTATGGACAGCCCTATCAATTGTCAGGTCATCATGTATTAAAACTTGGCCAGTGTTTCGATTTGTTGAAACTGGTGTCAAATGTTCGTCTTGTTATTGTACAATGTTTGGCATTTGTTGCGTTTTGTAACAAGGTTCTATAAATGATAGGGGGTCAATTCAACTCAATGTCAATCAACCAAATTTAATCAATGATCACATAAATCTTACAAGCGCAAAACACTGATATGAGGAGATGACGAGAGGCAATAAGGCCAAATGTGATCATCCCTTAAACCTAAGAAGTTTCATACAAAACCAAACAAAATGCACACATACACCTACACACAAAACAAGGACATGCCCAACAAAAACGCATTCATATCAGCTACGAGTATAGATTTGGATTGATTTCTAAAAACCTTAGTAAGTTTTGCACATTTTGATAGTATGGTCCCCAAACGAGATTCAATAATTTGGTATCATAATTCTCAAGCGCGATCGAGAAAACATTCCTGTTTAATTGTGGCACTTCTTGTATGCATTATGTATTTGGGCATGTTTTACAAAGTATTCTCAAAAGGTTTTGGTAATTGGGTCAGTATAGGGTTTATACATAAACACTCCAAGTTCCAGCGTATATGTATCAAATACATTCAACAAATTTTTTGTGAATGTGACGAATAATGTCCGAATGACATCTCTAATGACTATCGTAATCATCCTTACCGCCCATTTGTGCAACTTAAATATTACAATCCAGGTATAGGGTTGTCATACTGGTCCTAGCATAGCATATCCGTCACCAGTTCATCTTATTACAGTGTACATTTGATCATTATGTATTATTATATAATATACTGTATTATACATTTTTGCACGTTCGGATATGTTATTGCTGAAATAAATAAAACTGAAACTGAAACTGAAACTGAGGTACAAAGTGTGAAGTTTGAGAGTAAACAAACATTTTAGAAATACTTTTTTGATATGTGATCGATGTCTGGGATTTTACATGTAAGATGTGTCACGATGATAATACCTAAAAATTTGGTTCTATCAATCTCTCTATATCACGTTATCAAGTACAACATTAAAATGTTTTGTAGTATTGACCCCCGTTTTATCTGCCTATCATTACCGTTTAGTTCTGTCTGGAATATTTAGAAGTTACATAAGGAGATCCCAACAGCATATATTTGGTTTTGCTCGCATTTACCGAGTGTTTGCCCTGAACAGTTGGTGATCCTTGTCATTCACTATTGATTACATCAATTTTTGTGGCTATATCAGGATATTGAATACAGTTAGAGTAGTATCATCAGCACATAAGACCCCCCCCCCCACTTCTAGCAGTGGAAACGGCATTTTAACAAATCATTATATAAAGAATAAAACAAAGGTCCTAAAATTGAGCCCTGTGGTACCCCTCATTTTATATTTTTATTAAATATAATATTTTAAAGCAACTTATATTTTTGTGGTTCTAGGTTGAGTAGTAACTTTTAAACCATTCAAGGACAATACTCAGGAACCATAATATTCCAGTTTATACAATAATATATCATGGTTAATAGTGTCAAACTCCTTTGACAAATCTAAAAATATTTTCCAATGTAGTTTTATTTCTTTCTACTGCTTATATGTATCAACTAATTCAATGATGCCATATAGTTGAATGATTTGACCTCATCAAATTTTTATCATTAACTATTTTGGTTTTATCGATATATTCCCATACATCATTAAACATAATCTTTCAGAGTTTTAGAAAACAGGGGTGTACAAAAACAGGACGATAATTGGAAAATACTTCTTTGTGTATCTTCAGTTGGTCTGAACAAACGCCAGTAGAAATGGAACTATTGAATATCTTTCGTCAAGGCGTTGCTAGTTCTTTGGCAACCTTCTTTACATTCTGATGTCATCATGACCAGGGGTCCGTTCGCTAAACTCATACGTAATTCTACGTGTATACTAGCTCCTGCGTATGTCCTACACAATGACCTTTTCAAACCATTTACAACAGTGCTTTGGATAAGTGATTCACTCAGGCATTGACATAGTATGCACGTAGATTTATGACTGAGTTTAGCGGACGACGAACCCATGGACTCTTATTTTGAATTAAATAGTGTTAATCTTTATACCTCCACACCAAAAATTTACCTCAACTTTTATACAAAGCTGTCACCCAAAGATTACAATGCATTTTCTGCTCTTCAGTATGACCCACAGAAATAATGGACAAAAAATGACATCAGTTTCAACAAACCTGAGCATTGGATTAATTTTTTGCCCCAGGATGATCTTGAAACTTAGACCGTGTGTAACTAAAGGAACCTAAACAAACTATACCTTAGTCATTATAGTGATGAGGACAAATACATGGGTGTAATTTAAACAGTTTGACTTGATTTAAAATTTACCGCTGGACTAATTGAAAATGTGAAAAATGTGCCAGGCCGCTTTAAGTATGTAGTTGATCTATTCATGACATTAAATGTTGACCAGTTCTGCTTGCTTACCAGACTCTGATGGGATCAAAGTGCGAGTTGCCCTCAACTTGCTGAAATCCAGTCTACCCTTGCCGCATTAGGAAAATGGGTGAGGGAGATTGTGCGAGGAATAGTCGCGAGGTGCTCAATCGGTGCGCGTTCTTGACGGCAAGTTGTGAGTTGTTATCTTGACTTTCGCAGTACAAGGGGACATAAGTCTTAAGCCAGAGCTCCAATGAGGGGCACGAGGAAACTTTCTGAGGGTAAAAATTTCTTGAATTTAACTTGATTGGTTGTTCTGTAGAATAGATGATGAGAAAGGTGTCAGAGTTTATCTGACAAACAAGTAGAAAAAAAAAAGTTTTGAGCTTGCCTTCTTACCTATCACCCCAAAAGAAAAGGGGTTTTGAGTTTTGTCGTCACATGCACCAGAATTCCAACTCATTTGGGCGGCATTCCGTTTACCTGTGTAAGTATATTAAATAAGATTAAAACTCAGTTTTCAAAAAATAGGGCACAATTTATTGAAGCTGTCTCGCATCCCTTTAATCAATTTCAATTGAAATTTTCATATGTAAAGATCAATCAAGGTCACTTTTTGGACGACAACAGCGAGTCCCAAAGTGTTTGTTGATAATGGGTTACGCGCAGGCACGATTCAAGCAGTAGATAGTGACAGTAAGAGGGAGCGGGCGGCGAGCTAGCGTCGGCCGGGTACTTAGTCAGGTGGAAGTTTGTGTACACAGCCTGAAGGGTGGAAATGAAGTACAGCCTTTTTCTATCGATAGATTTAGTAAATTGTGGAGGGTGTGCAAAAAACAAATTGGTTCAGTGGCTTTTGAAAATCCAAATATGGACGCCACCATGTTTAAAATCAGTAAAACTCATTAAATGATTTCTCGAGAGAGAGACAAAAATATAGGTGGCACATGTTACTTTTTTAAGCCACAAGGAAAGGGTAGCCGATGTCATTTGATCACTATATTGCCAGAAAAATCCAATATGGTTGCCCAAAAATCAAATAAATTCTTTAAGTAGGGTATACCTAGTATTACAGAAGACATCTAGGACACTTAAAACACGTATGTAAGGTGTTCAAGATCTGTTACATTCTGCAAGCATTCTGCAAGTATTCTTTGAACATTCTCTAGAACGCATTTTGAAAACATCGGAACGCGTCAAGTAAGCAAGTCTGGATGCATGATTCAACGGTCTATACCCTATACCTATGCATTTGCTTATACTTATGAGATCTATGTATTTGTTCATTACAATCCTTATATGACATTTCTGTGCTTAGCATTCTCAACTTTAAATGCAGCCAATATAGAGATTTAAAATCTATTCCTTATTAATGTAGTTGTATGACCCAATTTATTACTATAAAGGTCTAAATTAATTTAGCAGATAAGTATTTGACCATTAGACTCCTTATCTGACTTTTTTGTTTCTTAAACGCAAAAATGGTATAATGGTAGCCAATATAACTGCCCTTTTACTTCTTTAAACCTATACATTATAATATAATCTGCAATTTATTTAGTTAAGCATACAAAAATCAGATTAAAGTTTAAATTAAAGTATGAGATATATGTCTTTGAGTATTGCAACTAATATCTGGTATTTTTTATTTGACAACATACTTAAAATTCAAGATGACGCCAATATATTTGAATATATGACAATTTTTTTTAACGATCTTAAAGCAGCCAGATTGGATGCCATCTGATTTGTAGCATGTTAACCTACAACATGTTAGTTTCTTACTGGTAAAGAGCCCAAAAATATGTCTCTATCACAAAACGTGATGAATTATGGTGGAGTGGATGATTTCGGGCTGCATTTGATTTCTGGGTGGGCCATAGTGGATTTGATGGTATGTTATGAAAAATAACATCGTACCCGTTCAATGGATTCCATCGGATGAAACCTGATGTAGAGCACAAATATTACCATTTTAATTATTTTTAGAGTGGTGGCAGCCATATTGGATTTCTAGAAAATGCCGCTGGACGAAATTTTACACACCCTCCAGAAATTAATTGCTAAAGATCTTAATAAACTAAAATCTGTCAATACAAAAAGTCTGTACCCATTTTCCACCCTGCGCCAGAATTCCTTCTATTTTCGGATGGAAAGGGTACATACTTTAACTCATCAATTGTGAAAACCAATTTAATCATGTGATAGGCTTTTACAGAGCTGCAAAAAGTTCTTTTTTCCTCGGGAGCAAGATTTTGGTCATTAATGTTCCTTTATACATCCAATCCCTACCCGTCATTTCTTTCTCTCCCTCCACTCCGGGCCCGTCTACCTTCATAATATGGACATGTTATGAGTGCTTGTATTTGTTTAAAAATGACAAGATGGGTATCTTTCTCTTTGTTATCTTCATCAAACTATTGTTTTGTACCAATTCTTCCAAACGATCTTATTGATTATGATTTCGTAACTTTCACACTCACCACCATTATCAACCCAGATGCTGATATTCGTCATATAAAAAAGTTCAACACTGTCCTTGCAAATATTAATACACTTCAATCCAAGGCCCTGTTTTGGTCTAACTTGCCATCCCACCTAACAACCTCCCCCTCACTTATCTCCTTCAAAACAAACATGAAAAATATCTTTTCAGTCATATAGTGCTGTCGTCAATTCTCTAATTATTTTGCTTTCCTTTCCTTTGCTTCTACTGCGCAACTTCTTCCTTTGTCTATCGGTCCTGTTTCGTACTGTTGTTCGTGTTGTGCGTTGGGTTCTTGCTTGTTTTGTTGCTTAGTTCCATACTCATAGGTAATATTTCTTAAAGAGGTCATTGCACCCCACGCCCTGCGTTTAGCATGACCTCGTTCACCACGGTACAGCAGTGATGAACATTATTATATACATTCTATATATATTACATTATTTCCTATAGCAGTAATCACTGTTCTATTATTTGATTCCATCATATTGAATTTATCATCATGTTATAAAACACTTTATCTAAATATCACATTTATCTTCTCATTTGTAATACATTTTCTTATAATTATTTAAAATTGTATTTTGCTGTATTTTGTTGATGAACAAAATAAATATGATTGATTGTTTACAATTTCAACAAATAGTTTGACGTCTTGTGAGTAATTTTAAAACATAATACCAGCCTTAAGGACTTGATGACTTCATCACACCTTACTAAATTAATGTCTACATTTTGGATGGTATAATCTTGGCTCTGCTTTTATTTCCTCAAACGTACATAATTAATTTGATATTTTCGGCAGTTAACTGATTTTCCTCATCGTTTGCTCAATTCCTCTATGTGCTTCTGTGAAAAGAAGCACCGTTTTTTCTTGAAGTGCCTACTGGGCCTTCTAAGTGGATGATTAAAGCTTTAATCTGAGTAAGTGACTCTAAAATCAACATGGCATGATGCATAATTGTGCTTCGAAGTTTGGTCTCAATTCGGTCTCTCGTTTCCTGTGAGCGGCGCTCCCAGCTCCTGCACTTTTTTCACCCCTGGGCTTTTAGCCAAACAACTTATTTTATTGTTTCATAGAATGGGTTCAGGATAAGCCCTTGTAATCAATGCGTGAAAGCGATTTTGGTTGAAGTTTCGAATTACAATTATCGAGTTCGTGGGTGACAAAACTTGGTGGATGGAAGAACGCAAAACATTCTGGACTTGATTGAATTTTCTGGTATACACTAAGTAAATAACTAATTTTGATAACTTTTCGCAAAAATGCAATGTGTTTGGTTTATGGTAAATTCTAAAAGGATGCGACTGCCACCGTATGACTGCTTATAGCTAAGGCTTCATGTCATTCGTGACATATTACTTTAAAATAAGCTAATTTGGCAATATTATGCTAAAATAGAAAATAATGTTTTGGTTTTTAAGTGTATATGCTTGCAGCTCATTACCACTAAGAAAGCATTTAATAGGCCTTTTTGGATGAGTTCCATATGATACCCTATTTACAATTCTACAGGAAATTTTATTTATGACCTGATACTAACACATCTGTGTGTGTGAATCAAGTGTAGGTGGTAAGCAGTCTCTCAACCAATACCAAAAACCCACCCCCTTTTTATGTAGAGAAAGTGTAGTGTAGACCATTTCAGATCGTAGTATATTTTAACATGATTATTTTTGTAGACTTGTAGACGTGACACATAAGGGTTACTTAATTGGTCTTCTTCTGGCATATCCACAGGTCACTGGTAATGGCTTGCGGTAGTGTCAGGAATTATTCAATTGAGAATAAGACGAAAAACATCCGGGTCCCGCGTGTACATGAACGCGATGATCCCCTACATGGCCCGCTTAGGACAGGGCGGATTGGGAAGAGTAAGGGGTTACACCCCCCACTCTTATTCGACAATGGACGTGATTTAACATATACAGTTGTGAATCTCTGTACACGGGACCGACAGCTAACATCCCCTCCGAAGGACAGTGCTTGCATGATTAATTTTTGCCCCAATTCCAAGTGGAACCATGGAGGTAGAGGATGGAGAGAGTATATTCTGCTATTTAATCAATAGCTCTTATCCAGATTTAAAGCCAGAGTTGAGCACACAAATAAATCCCAGTAAGGACCCCACGGGCTTGAACCGAGAATTGTTGGTAAAATTTGCACCACAGGCAAGCACACGAATGCATGCCATGCTCTCTTATTTGGTAGTGTGCATGCAGTTATACTACAAGGGAGGTCTGTGTGGGTAAAATGTCCAACCCTACACTTATGGGACTCTAGGGCTGTGACCTAATGGGCAATTGTTCATCCAAGTTCCTGAATAATTTTTTTTTGGCGGATTCACCAAGGTACCTGAATCCACAAATTTGGCACCAATGAATTTAAGAAATCCCTTTTACCAGAATTACTAAATATTTTCAGCCCACGTTTTAAAGCAATACCCGCAAATGTTTTGAAAAGAGTGCATCCAATTTTCCGTATTTTGAGATTTTGCAGTTGCATTGGTAATCGACTAGTAAACAATACCTGTGAATGGTAGAGCTCAAAATTTTCGATGTGTCTCAAAAGAAGGAATTTTGTAATTAGAATAATTAATATCGGAGATCTCCGATAATAATTCAACGGCTGCTGGAAACGCCCGTGGAAACGTCCTTCCAATATGAATAGCTGGGAAATTGCGCCATGTATGCGTCTAGTCGGTTCAGGCAAGTCAAGTTAGAGGTCATTTTCTTGAGGTGACATCGTGGACGGACATAAATTTGGCATTTCCAGCTCTGTCATTAAATCACAATCAAGGATCCCGATTCTAATTGCAAAATCGCTTCTTTTATGACAAATACACATTTTTTAGCATTACCACTCACAGGTATAGTTTATTAGATGTTACCAACACAACTGTGCAAAAATCTCATAATTTGAAAATTCGGGGCACTCTTCAAAAATTTGCTATTATTGCTTTAAACAACCATTTCGTCAATATCAGTGGAATGAATAAATATGAAAATATGACACAATAACAAGAGCATCAACGATGCATGTAACCCTCGCTTACAATTTATAGCACAGGGGTGGCGGCAGCTTAGGAGGGGAAAAATGACATGATTAACTCATGTAGGTAAAAAAAAATAATGCAAGTATTGCTTTAAAAAACTGTTTTAACAATTCTGAATTTTTAATATTATGGTGCCATCCCCTGAAGCCAACCCTGATGTAGTAACATACATGGTATCTAAGAGGTCACATCATCGTGGATCTACAGCAGAAAGCAAAATAAAAAATAGGTTGAAACCCACCTTAGCCCCTTACCAAACAGCCCACGGCCCCCGCGGCAACAACCCAGCGACCCCGGGCCCAAGAAGCACGCAGGGAAGACATCCCCATCAGCCCAAGTACCCCGTCCCAAACAGGCGATGTACCCACCCAAACATCCCACCGACCCTTACCTAAGATCTCCCTGTCCCTCCCCAATAGCTCCCCTCCTCAATATCTCTCCTTCCTGAAAACAATCCGAACTCCATTGCCAACACCCTCATTCCTAAAACCCTCCTTGTTCTCAAGGGTCAACACCCTCATCGTTCCCGCACTCATTCGCAAACAACCTATCGGACCCATTTCCTACCCGTTACTACTTATTTCAACACCCTTCCTACCGATTCCCAACTCTCTTAATGTATTTCATGTCTATGACCATCATAAACTATGGAAGAACATGTCCATGAGTGATTTGATTGAGTGACTTTGGAAGAATTATTATTGTGCCTATCCTATGAATTTGGCAGCCTCAAAGGAATAAACTGCATGGTGGATATGGTGACAGAATAATGAATTCATCCCGATTATTTGATTTTTGACACAAAGTAAAAAGCCGAACCTTACATTTTGTACTGTTGATTTACGGATTCAAACATGTTACAGAGTGGTTCATCACAAATCAACAACGATGCATCCATGCGTCCGCGTATTTTTATCCCGCGAGGGCGGCCCGAGCGGGATAAAAATACGCGGACGCATCGGATGCAGAGTTGTTGATTTGTGATGAACCACTCTGTAACATGTTTGAATCCCTTTCAACAACGAAAATCTTTATGAAAACTTATTAATATCGTGTATAGAGGAACAAAAATATTCTCACTTATAACACTAAAATGTTTCCAGTTCGAAACAGATTTCCCTAGACTAATAATATTTTAGAAAAAAAAATCTAAACAAATGATAGTTTTGGTTTGTTTGTTGCTTTTGAGTTTTTGCCACCTGGTGTACTTGCGCGTACTCAGATGTTCTAACGGTACTAACAGCGCGTCTACTTAAGCGTACCGCGTAAACGCACTACCGCGTGAACACCGCTGCCGGGCGTGATGGCTAATTTTTATACGAACTGGTGGGTTGATAATGAAGCAACAACGGTACGCTCCTGTAACAAGGAGATACTATTAGTTATTAGTGGTGAAGTTTTGGGGTGATCCGGATTTAATATCTATACTTTGTCGATCTCCAGTTTGGGGTGACTTCATGCGCGTTTCACTTTTGCACCCGAGAAACGCAAGCGCCGACCTGGAAATTGCCGCATGTACGCACGCGAACAAAGGCGGGCTAAATCCAAACGCTAGAGCGAAATGCAAAGTCGCGTCAAATGACGTCACCTGCCAAACTCGAGGACCGAACAAAGTATATTCGAGGAGTCGTATCGGGGCGAGGGCGCTCCCGACTCAGATACGAGAATCCGAGACTAGATACAATCTGTGTCACCTCAAACTCACCTAATAACGATTTATCATACCCAACAGAGAACAAGAATAAGCACAACATAATGGCCTAAATAAAGATTATAAGGGTGATTCTTCACAAAACAAACAATACTTTTATGTAATTGAGACCCTAGGCATATTGTTTTAATGAGTGCCAGGTTACGAATTTTCAGCGACAAAATCTCTTTGAAAATAAACAGCCCTAAAATCATCTTTTTCTGATCCACAAGCAAAATTATTGATCTATTTTAAAGTTCTGTTATATATGTGAGAGAGATTAAAGGCTGAAATATTGTTCCAACGTGGTCAAAATGAACGCCCGATTCTTGTTGTCCTGACCGTGTCACGCATTCGCAGTTTCTAACTGACATTATACGACGTCGAGACTCGCTCCGAGGGTGATACGGGATTATCTAGTCATAAATCGAGGCATTATTCCAATGAAAATCGAGGGACTACATGATGGTAATATAAGGTGAGTGGTTGAATAATAGTAACTTGGGTTCGTCCGCAAAAGCTCTGGTGTACTCCTAAGGCATATGTCTACATAAACTTTTCATGCCATTTACACAGTCTTTGGACAATGAGTCCCTCAGGCAAGACATTACACTTTCGGGAACGGCCCCCTACACAGTCAAACTGGTATGCCTAGTGAAAGTGTACTACTATACTAAGCATTGAGCAACCCAACGTCTCTGAACATTCTGTGAAAAGACCAAGAAGAACCATAGTAATAGAAGATATTAGTTGGGGTTCAAAATTGCTGTTGAGCATGAAAGAAAGCAATAAAAGTACCTCCTTCAACACCGTACATATCCTAATATATTTGTTTCAGTACTAATAACTTGATTTGAGGAAGTATGCAGTGAAATTCTGTTCAATTTACCAAAAACAATGCATTCAATGGCGTGAACATTGGTGTTGTCTGTCGCACCAATTTGTGAATGGGGCCAAAGGTTACAACTGAGGTCACCAAGGTGACAGAGGTCACCAATTGCATGAGGTTACAATGTTACATGAGGTCCACCAAGTGACATGCGGTCACCAAGGTCACATGAGGTCACCAAGGTCACATGAGGTCATTAAAGTCACATGAGGGACACAAGAGTAACATAGGACCCAAGGTAAACCCAAGGTCACCTTAGTCATGTGGGTTCACAGGCACATTAACCCAAAGGTCACATGGGGTCACCAAGGTCTGCCCTCCGATGCACCCTAACCATGTCCCCTCCCCTAACACCCCCCCCCCTCCTGACGAGCCCACCCAACCCCTCCCCGATGCACTGACTTGTAAAGGGGACCACAGTTGAACAGGAGGTCGCCAAGTCCCCATGAGGTCACCTGGTCCCATGAGGTCACCGTTCCTCGTGAAGTCCCAAAACCTTGTTATCAGCTATGACATTTTTTGGTTTAGCCTTCACAAATTATTGACCACGGTCACCATCCAATTTCATATACAAACCAAACACGGTGCTTTTCGCTAAACATTCTTCTACCTTTAGCACCAGTATTAAATATCCAATTTTACATACAAGCTCAAGCTTTTCATAACCCTAGCACCACTAAAGCTCACCAAAACGCACTGTGTTAATTGAAACCATGCACTAAGGTCCAGAAAGTAGCGATGACGTCATTCAACCAAGACTCGTATGGGCACGAAAATCACTGGCCGGGGGCCAGCGACAAACAAAACCCTCCCGGCCGGTAGCATGCTACCCCGGGTCATGGGGCTGGGGCCCGAATGGCCCTGGGTTCGAATCCGACCCGAATATGCGACTTTTCTTGTTCCCCTCTATCCCTTGCCCCAATCACTCCTTCAATTCCCCTCCCGGAGATAGGCTAGAAACCGACGTTCAGGGTTAAGGGTTAATTTAAGCACTTTTTTCCAATACAAACCCTACACAACTAAAGCTCACCAAAGCCCACTGTGTTAATTTAGAAAATGCACTAAGTCCAGAAAAGTAGCGAGGAGACGTCATTAAACCAGCCTCATATGGGCACGAACTCGCTGGCCAGGCCAGCGACAAAAAAAAACCGGCTGTAGCGTGGCTATCCCGAGTCATGTGCCCGAGGAGCCCTGGGTTCGAATCCCACCCGAATTTGCAACTTTTCTTGTTCCCCTCTTCCCTAACTCCTTCAGTCCCTCCCGGAGGATGTTGGGTTAGGGTAATGCACCTGGCCAATACAAAATAATTACTTAGTCAACGGTCAGAACGTAAGTACCAAGTCCTTAAATTTCATAAATTTCATTCATAAAAGTTAATGAAGATATTTACGACGATCCTGTTGTTGATAACACTCTAAGAATACTTTCAAGGTGGAATCAGGTAAATTTATTCACATGAAAGGGTGAAATTATTGGAAAATGGGAGACAAAAAATTTTGCATATCGTTTACCACTCTTTGGGCATGACTCCTCCATTGATTACAGGTTGAAACGAAATTTCACATATCAGAGGTGTCCCTAAAAAAAGAAAGTACGTTTTTGCACTGATATAAGCTTTCCATCACCAATATCCCCATCTGAAAGGATAGCTGAGAAATGGTTTCTTTGGTAAAGACACTTGTGAAATTTCTAATTTCGTAAAGGATCAATACGAAATTCAGCCTAATGTTTTATATTGAAAGTATCAAATCAAAATACATAACATGACTGTATTAAGACGTTTCGGTAGCCAATAGAAGTAAGAAATCTATTGAGTGTCTAATCTAAATGAAATTATATATGACACACTATTTGGGGTGCCTCAAAATCTCTCATTGCACCTTTAAGTTAATGGCATTAAGATAATTGTACATAAGGAGTCATGCTCAGCCAGGAATGAATCCACCCTGCACAGGTTAAACTGATGCGCACATGGGAGTTCCCGGTTTCATTAGTGACAACATCATGAACATGGACGAGGGCAGGAGTGTGTTTGTACCATGAAACAATACTAATGAATTAATAATTTTACAGATCAATGATCATCCAACTGTAAGTAGTGGTTGAAGTTGCCCCCATCATCAATGCCACTCCCTGCTGTATTTTGTAATCGCTAAGGCTAGCTCATACCTCTTGCCACATGCTAAAATGTCAACCTCGTTCAGCTGTAATAACTATAATCACACGAATAGCAACCATACTCATTTACTGTAGGCAATGTTGGTATGGAGCCACTCCGCTGTACACCCTGTGCAATGTTGACTCCCGTGTTGACTGTGTTCTAATGACAGCCCTCAGTTCCGTGCATACAGACGGTAGGACTATTTGCATGTGAATCCCCCAAACCTTGTGGCTCAGAATCTTGTTTTCGTCATAGAATCAAAATTGTCTATTTTGTGGGTTTCCAATACTAGTATGCCCGACTTAAAATTTGTCATTGTTGTTGAAACTTGAACGTTTCAACACCGGCAAACCGTACATACGACGCCGGTTAAAGGATCCCTCTTTTGATGCTGCAGCCTGACCTGGCCGGCCAAGGCACCATGTTTTATCAACGAGTTCCCACGTAATGTTTGTATCGGGAGACTCTCCAATTGTGATAGCATACCCACAAAGAGCGTGACTCGATCGATATCTAATGCACCAGAGAAGCAGTGGGTGGACACTATCTGCTCGATTTGGGCAATTGGGGATTTCCAAACGGTAATTTGGGGGAACTGCTACTTGCATTTACTAGGCAGTCTCGGTCCCAGTGTCATTAAAAAAATCATCTCTTAAACCATTGTTCAAAAGATCTTGTAATATCATGAAGAAATTAGAAACGAGAGGCATCAATGAGTCATAAGACCAACGTGTATGGTGGAACTTGAATGATTCTGGAGACGCAATGTATGAGACACCTAAGACAATGTTGGCAGACAGTTTTTGAACAAATAAGATTCCAGAGGGACATAAAACATTAATAGCTTTGGCAAATAGAAAATGTAGTGTACGTACAAGTATTTGAGGTCAAAATGAACCCGGCGGTGCTCTTCTTCAAATGTGCAAAAAAATACATCCTTCATTTTTTTGTTGAAAATTACATGCCTCTTTAATGCAATTATAAATCTTAACCATTTTCAGAAAATCATAATAATGCCCCTTTAATTGGAATAGGCCCTTTAACTGGTAATGGAGAATGGGCCGTATTTGGTAAATGGAGGAATAGTCCCTTTAAATTTAGTAACTTGAGGCTGCTGTCCCTTTCATTTGTAAACTGAAGGAAGGCACTTTCATTTTAAATAAAATTGCAATGCCCTTTCCCAGGTAATGATGGAATGGCCCCTTTGGAAATGGAGGAATATCCCTTTTAATGGGGGAGGAAACGGAAGACAACGGCCGAATGGCCAGGGAAGGGAGTAAAAGGAGGAATGAATGGGGGAAAGGGAGGTAATGAGAAGGGCCAGGGAAAAAGGTAAGAGGCCTGGGGAATAGAGACAAGGCGGGAACCCGGCGGGCGCGAAAACCGAATGAATCGGCGATAAACAAGATAACGCAGAAAGGAGGAACGACGAGCCTGAGAGAGGGCGCCAGCAAGAAATGCTCCACAAACAAAAAACCCCGGCAAAAAAAAGAGACGCATCAATGAATGCCACAAATCACAAAAAACCTAAATCAGTTAAAACCAAGGTTATGAACTCCATCATAACTTAACCCAAATGACTTTAACAACATTAACTCATCAAATGAAATCCATTCATACCTCACTAACAAATTAACTCTATAAAACTCATTGATGGGCGCCATTTATAAAGCCACCAAAAACATATAAAAAAAAAAAACTCTAACCCTGACTCATCGATGAAAACTCAATAACTCACCCCAAATAAACTTAAGAAACATTAACATTCAATGAACTTCCACTCCATTCATACCTCACGAACAAATAACGCTTAAAACTCATTGACGGGCTCCATTATAATTCACCAAAAACATCAAAAAAACTCTAAAACATAATCATCGATGAACTGCCATAAACACAACAAATAACTCGAAAAAAGTCAGCAGAACATAACTCGTTGAGGATCCATCCGAACGCACCACAATAACCAGAACACAACCATACACCTCAGCAATGAACTCAATCCATAAACTCGCCAAAAAAGCCAAAACACCCTAAACCACAACTAAGCAATGGAACTCCAGAATTTGGAAAAGTGCATATATGCCCCTTCTTAATTCAAGTTGAGGGTTTGTTTTTCCTCCAATGATTGCAAAAGGACAGTCAATAAAAAAAATCAAAATGGTGGTTGGTGTGTTCAAAAAATGATTACTTCACAACAAAAAATTCTAAAAACCACTCATTGATGAACTTCATCATAATTTCACCCACACAACAAAAACACTCTAAAACAACTCATCGAAAATCCATTTAATTAACTGCAGTATGCCCCTTTAATTGTAAAGCTCACCCATATGAGTGCGATTTCATCAAAACTGGATCTGAGAATATCCATTCCATTAAAAAAATCATGTTTTTTTCCTGATTGTTGCAAATATTGGAAATCACAATGCTTGACCATATGGGGGCTGATATTTGAATGAAGTTCTTGGACTTACCTTAATGCCCTTTTAATCAATTCTAAAACTGAACCCTTGCGGGTGCCCTCCCGGGGGGGGGGGGCACTCAACTTATTTCAGGTAAGGATGTGCACCATTATTACAGGTAAGGATGTGCGGCCCCGATTTCCGAAACTTGGGGGGGCTGGGAACGGTGTTGTCTCCGAAAGTAGAGGGCTTGGTATGAAATGTTGAGGATTTGCTTGGTGGAAGCTGATGAAATTTGGCTAAAATGTGGCTTCTGAGGCCAAAATTTTGAAAAGGGGACCTTATAAGCGAACTGAATTAGGCTTCACATGCGGGCTCTTGGCAACGGCTGGAGAGACGCGATAAAAGGGGGTCTTAAGGCCCGCACATAACCCGTACCTCTTCATGTCAGTGAACCCCCCACCCGGCGATGCCCTCCTACAAATGATTGGCGAAAAGGAAAAAAAACATCACCAGACTACACCGTGGGTAAATACTTCCACACCGCTGCACACACCCGTATACCACGTATGTTACATATGTACATACAAATTGATTTCTTGTCTTGCTTTGAGCAATTGTGAATACTTTTAATAAATTGTTCAATAATTGTTAATTACTTATTTTTTGGACATTTGTTATAACCACACATGAGACAACACTACAAACATGACAGCCAGAGAGACGGGCATCAGACAGGCATACAGACACTAGACCACATTACACAGACACACAAGCATGGCACGAACGCATGCACGCACCGGCATGCACGCACACACACATACACACACACACAACAGGAAAGGTTACTGGATCAGGGAAATTCCAGAAAGTATTTAAATTAGAAAAGAAATGATTTTTTAACGGGGTTAGAGGATATTAATATATAACTATTGAACTACCAATTGTTATACTGTTAACATTGTTCAATAATGTTAAAGGGGCATGCTGATCACAGCCTCGTCCCCAACCTACTCTAAAAATGTTGTGAGATTTATGTCATCTGAACCATTAGCCTTAGTAATCCATGTGTGCCCAATCTTACACTGCAAATTCGGTCGCATTCTGTAAGAAATTCACACTTTTGTATTTTTTGTCCGTTAATAATAAATGGACAGAAATTACCGAACAGGAGCTATGGGGACTGGGGAAACGAGACTATGCTAATAACACAAAAACTGCAAGATCGGGATCGCTAAAATTTTGAGAATAAGTTTTTTCTCAAAGGATAGTAGTGATCAATGAATAAAACAGAAGGTGCTGTGATAATCAAGAAAATGACTTTAATTACTTATTTTTGGACATTTTATAACACCACCAAATAATGTAGACACACACCTACAAACATGACAGCAGAGAGAAAGGGACAGACAGGCATACAGGACATAGAACACATTACAAAGGACAACCACACACATGCACGCACTCACGCACACACACGCAAACACCAAACACGCAACACACACACATCAGGAAAGGTTAGTGGATCAAAGGAAATTCCAGACAGGATTTTAAATTGAGAAAGAAATGATTTTTACTGGGGGGCTGAGAGGAATTATACTATCTGACCACTGACCAGAATAGTTAATTGAGCTGTCACTTAGTGCCAAATTCGATTCAAAAGGTGCATGCATGGGCTTATCATGGAAAAAACACAAATTACATTCTGAGGAAATATAAACCATTTTTCAAAATTATTCATGTGCAGAAATGTTACATATTATAGTCCATTGTAAAACTACGTACTAGAGCTTACTAGCATTATCTGACCTGAAAGGGTTGAGCTGGAAAATACCAACGACCACATGGAATGTTGTCCTTGAAAGCTAAGTGACCCTAATTAGTTTAAACAAATACAATTGCAAGCACACTGATTGGGACCAACTAAGGTATAAGCATCAAGGCTAAAAGTGACATGTTGGACAAGTTGGACCAGGCTTCTGGCCAGAGGCTTACTGTGATTGACCTTTGATATTCCAACTACTTTCCGGCCATTTACAATGCCACATCCAAAAGGAGCTGTGTGACACGTCCGAACCAACCCATTTCATCCAATGTGTTTGTTTACGACCCTCTTAATAAATTGGCTTTTCACACCATTGATTGTCGCCCAATACCCAACCAACCCCCCCAACACCAAACGAACTAACCGCTGGACGATTCGTGTTGAATTATGTGATGTGATGACATTTGAATCCTCATGCTGACCTGCGCATGATGCCCCCTGTGTTGTGAACTTGACTTGGCTTGAATGCATGGAGCCCCCAGTGTGCTTCTGCGTGATTTTACTTATTTCCCACTCATCCATAAAACACATTTCATCCCAAACAACACATGACACAAATTTCAACAGGACAATACCGACAATCAGATACAGACTAAACGCAGGACGATACGTTTGTTTAACGAAACCTGGGTTCAAAAACCCAGTATCCTATAGACCCACCGACGATTCGTGTTGGGTTCTAATAAAAAACAATAAGATTTATCGATTTCAAAAGTACATTAGGCATTTCTAAAATGATTTTTTATTTCGATTTCAAATATATGTTAGTTATTCTAAAATATGATTTTTTAAAAAATAATTTGACTTAGCTTATTACCGTTTGTTATTTTTGTTTTACTTGCATTAACATATGAATGGAAAGTATGTTAAGATTATGTTCACTTTGTTGTTTGGTTGATCCATTTAATCCATGGGGGGAGGTGGTGGTGGTGGAGGTTTGCCGTACGGGTTTAGTGGTCAAGTTTTCAAAAACTAAAAAATCTTGATTTAATTTGTATGTTAAATAATATTTGTGAAAAGAGTGTACAGAAAAACATACACAAAAAATATGAATAATGATTCTGTGATGGTGTTTTTTATGCCACGGAATTTAAGGGGATCATAAGGCGTCTGAGGAGTCTGAGCGGAAACTGTTCCGGTAAAACCCCCCGGCATGCCGCTTCACCTTGTCACATAAAATTTAGATGGCGAAATAATATGTGGCGGGCCAAGTTCGTTGACCTGGGAAGCATGATGGGGAGGAGGAAGCAAATCGATCGATTGTGGAAGTTGCAAAGGGGACATTCCCAGCTGTTCTGTCGACGTTGTGTAAGCTTGATATCTTTAATTTTTTGTCGTTCTTTATTCATCCGGGGTAAAAGTAAAACTTGTAAAGGAATATGGTCAAGTAATACTTTTTTCTGATTAATTTTTTATAGTGCGTTTGGGAGTAGTAAACGTCAGGTCAGTAACCATAAACCATTAGCTGAATTTGGACTTGCTCCGAACAAAACAAATATCCTGTAAGTGCAAAAAAAAAGTCAGAAAAGAGAATGAAGCACAAGGGCTTCTTCAACCTTCCGTAAACTTTGCTTATATTTGTTCAAACTGAGACTATACAAAATTAGTTTATTGGTGTAAAAATGTCAGCTTTTTGATAGGTAGGCTCATAGCACTTGCTGAGATTAATTCATGTGGATTGTTCGCTTAAACACAAGTCATATAAAGTTTTTAATCATCGCAACAAATACACAGATGACTATTGTACTTATTTAGATTAGATACCGATGGAATTAAATTTGTCTCTCAATAAAAATTTGTTTGGGATTTATTTTTCAACAACTGTTCAACCCAAATGCTTGCACTTACCTGTGCTTGTATCATAGCCAACACGGGACACCAGGCTCTGTGTCAACGGTCACGTGATCCTCAAGGGAAATCCTGGGAAATCCCAATGAGTGTAAACAGTGATGAGTTCAGAATATTTAATTAGCACTATCTTTATGCATAAAACGTTTATCGATGGGAGCGGAACATCTTTACATGGATCAAAACTTTGGATATTTTTTTTTTTTTTTAATTTTAAAAGTTTAAAGCCTACAAATTACCGTACAGTATTATATGTAATATAAATAACTATACACAGCCCATGACACCAACAACAACAAGCCATTTTTTGTGACAAGCAGGCAGACTTTTATAGGAACACAGTAAGTTGAATGGTGCAGGCAGAGAATCCGAGCCAAGGCCGGGGTCACACAGGCACATTCATAACACAACAGCATCACTCGGGCGCAAGGACAGGACACAATAGCCCGCAAACCAACACGCTCCCAGAACCAGGGTACTGATATCACGGATAACAAAAAACCGCCCTCTTCGAATCTTCATAATGACGAACAAGAGAAACAGTACAAAGTGACCGGACACAATGCGAATTTTTATTTTATACACTGATGAATAATCAGTTCCCGCAAAACAAATCACACCTTCCAAATGACATTTACACACAAAATTCAAAATCCATTTCCATCAGTTTCATCCATAAGATACAAGCTTGCCAGAACTTAACTTTTTTAAGGGCAATCAAGCACAGCAATATACAAAAAACTGTTAGGGCGTTACCAACAGCGGCCAAAACTCGGCCAAATTATTCCACGCGATGGCAAAAGGCTCTATAATTACATTAATAGACCAAAAAATCAGCGTGCACAGAATTGCATTTGTCCTCTGCCATCGTGATTTGTAAATGTGGACAAGGGTCACATGAGCGGTGGTGACCAACGAGGAGGACAATATGGCACAAGTTTATCGAAGTGTTCATGAAAATCGATCGACCCACCCCTCACATGTGCTACACCAGCCATTTATATTAGGACCAATTTTAAAGGTACTAGAGGTCACCAACATGTGGGACATACCAGGGCCACTGTATCTAAGTGTCATGAAATCGATCAAACATATGTGGATAGACCAAGCAATATGATAATGCTGACCACTTTTCAGGTCACATGAGTCATAAAGGTCAATGAGGGTCACCAACATGTGGGACCTACCAGGGGGAAGTTATTAAGTGCCATATAAATCGATAGGGACATATGTGGGATACCACCAAACAATTTTATAATTCTGACCATTTTAAGGTCACACGCCTGGGTACATGAGTCCCCTTCCCCCCGGCAGAACATGTATGATTGACATGTGGATTGCCTCAAGCAAGATTATAATTCTGACCATTTTCAGGCCACATGAGGTCACCAACATGTGGGATATTACCCAAGGGCAATTGTATCTAAGTGTCAAGGAAAATGATCGAATATTGTGGATACACCAAACACTTTATAATTCGACCCATTTAAAGGTAAATTGACCGTCACCAAACATGGCGTACATTACCCAAGGGTCATTCTATCTAAGTGTCAAAGAAAGCGATCGACATTTGGATGACCACACACACCACGTAGAATTGTATAATTCTGACCATTTTAAGGTGGTTACACAAGGTAACCTGAGGTCACCAAATATAGGGACCACTACCAAGGTCATTATTTAAGTGTCAGACAAGAGATCGTCGACCTAATATGTGGATATACACCAAGCAATTTGATATTTGACCCTTTATGGTCACAATGAGGTCACCACATTTGTGGGAACTACCAAGGGCCAAAAAATGATCTAAGTTCATGAGAAAAAATCGATCGACATTATGTGGATCCACCAAGCCTGTTATATTTGATCATTTTAAGGTCAAATTGACGGTCACCAACGGTCACATAAGGTCAATACATGTGGGACACTACCAAGGGCCACTGATCTAAGTGTCATGAAAACCGAGGTCTCGATATGTGGATGCCCCAAGCAATGTTATAATTCTGACCATTTTTTAGGGTCACAAGAGCGGTCACAAGGGTCACATGAGGTCACCAACAGGGGGACATACCCGTGGCATTTTACTCTAAAGTGTTCATTATAAATCGATCAACATACTATGTGGAGGATACAACGTAACCGGTGCAATTTTATAATTCTGACCATTTTAAGATAACACAGGGGTCAGCAACATGTAGGACACTAACCCAAATGGTAATTTAGTAAGAGTCAAAAATCGATCGACATAGGCCGATGTGGGGGATACACAAGGATTTTACAAAAATTCTGACGACTTTTTAAGGTTCACTGAGATACAGAGGTCAAAGGTCCATGAGGTCACCAACATGTGGGACACTAACCCAGGGGTAGTTAGCTTAGTGTCATGAAACTTGATCGACATATATGGGGATACACATACAATTATAATTCTAACCTTTTGGGGAAATTACCTCTAGATGACATTCTGACCCTACTAGCGAGAAAGAAAGGTTTAGCTATGGGGCACTACCAAGGACCATACATCAAGTTGACATAAATGTTGTACCTTGTATGTGAAAACAGCAGCAATTATGTTAGGCCTAGGGTTAACATTTTGACCCACAGGCAGATACACAGACTCGTACATCAGGTTTTTTCGGATATAAACATTAATGTTAAAACAAATGTTCACATGTAGAACCTTACTTGGCTTCCCCCCCTCTTCTTTAAATAAATAAAATCGTGTAGCACTTAATTTTTCCCGTAAGTGTAGGTGACATGCGAGCTACCTTGGCCAAATTGAAGGGAGGGATATACAACCTCTCTTCAGAGCTCTGAGATGAGTTATCAGAAAAGAACAATATGCATAAGGACATTTCATTGTTGTCGTCGTTTACTATATTACGATTTTTTGATACGACTATGGCCAACGAATGGGTAGAAAAATATAATCTACCTGACAACCCCCCCACCTCCCTTGCCGTTGATAGTTTACTAAAAACAACGGGGAGGGGGAATCCACTATGCGGGGACGTACTAGGAAATCTACTTACAAACCATCCACGGGCTTCAGAAAAATAATTACGTCGTGGTGATTCTTCTGAGCCGTATAATGCGATATATTATACAACCAAAAGCCGAGAAACACGGTGTTTGTCATACACAAGTTTAAAGCATAAATTTCTGCTTTAGTAATTTGCATGATTGTGATGAAACCAGTATGGAATGTGTCGAGGTATTCATTAACGACTTGCAGTGTATTTGCAAGGACACGGGCCTGTACCTTTGTAATATGGTAATTAGGTATTTGTACTTGGCATGGACAAGAGGGACAGTGGGTCAGCTTTTTTTGACCATGTTCGTTGATTGTTAGTTCGATATATAACTTTAAAATTCATAATTAATTTATGTAATTTTTTAAAAGTGGACTTTTTTAATGAAGTTTTGTACAAGATCCCAACCACCCTGCATCGAAAAGGCGTATAAAAAAATGGTAATTGAAAAACGTAATCCCATAGTAACAGCTAGGCAAACTCGGCTCTGCTAAAGATAAGCTAAGACTGCTATCCACGTGGCGGGTTCGGTGCATTTTCCAGGTGGAAAAAAAGCCTTCCATCCCACGCTCGCGTTTGGCAATTGATAACATATAGCTTGCATTGTACAATATTCCATCGTTCGTTTGTATTGTCACACTTAAATGCAACACTACTAGGGAATGTGCATCATATTATCAGTAAATAAACAATGTGAAATTGCTGCTAAATATTTAACAAAAATTTCATATCATACACGAAGTTTATTCAATTCGTGTTTGCTTGTTTAAGTGTGATGAGACCCTCACGGGGGGGGTCACGTGTGTTTATGTGAACCTTGGGCAAAAATTGGTGACCAATGACCACGCTGACGATATAGCAACAATGTATAAAGCAAAATTTGAACAACATTCATGCCTTCAGGTAGGCGATGTAACATAAGCTTACCAAACAAGAACGAAACTTTGTACATCTTGCAAACCTCAATTGCACGTAAAAATAGCCATTTGAATATAGTAACATGAAGTTAATAATAGTAAAAACAATAAAACTTCATGAGCAACCAGGGTCCTAATTATAAACATTATTTCGAATTCGACACCTTTCCATCCTATCGTATTATCCTATAACTGATTCCAACAACCCTTTTTAAATTTATGAGTATATTCTTCACTTTCGTAGCCCCCGACCTTTATAAACTCAGATGTTAAGAGGTGGGGCAATTATGCCCCGGGAACATGCTGTCAGCATGCACAGCCTGGGAGGCCCCGAAACATAACCAAGTACAAATAAAAAAAGTGGAAGAAATCGCAACAAACTCCTCGTCGAATAAAATGAACACAAAACAACTACAATATAAATAATAAAGAGCATAACAAACGCCCGCTACAATAGAAATATATTAAAATGAAAATACAACTAACAGATTAAAACAAAAAACATATGGAACAACTCCGAAATAAAACAATTGGCCAGAGCTAGAGCACATGGCGCATGGACAAGGGGAGTGGGAACCTCCCTAACAAAACTTGGTATGCGCCCAAATAAATATTCATTTTACCAAACGCCTGCTGAATTCTACAGACGACGAGCTTACATCCTTGAACGCATGGAGAGGTCGTAAACGTAAATATAATCACAGTTACACAGTGCGATCAGTGACTGATTCTTTGCTCTGGTGTTGTATTCGAACGTTGATTTGATCTAGGTTTCCCTATTAAAAAATCGCGCTTCGCCGCCCCCCCGCGTTCGCTACTACAACAAACTCAACGTGAGTACTGACTTCTGATATATTGATGGGTACGGGCGTTACACATGACGCAAAACACAAAAACAAACGGGGAGGAAAATAACACTTTTCTAGGCCGATTTTGCTTATGAAATTCATTCAGCTTGAGAGAACATCCCACACTTTCCAACGGACCAATTTTGAACGAATATGCTCAATCGAGGGCAACGGAGATAAGCCTAGACTTTTCGCCCGATCTGCCGAATCGGTATTACGATTAGATTAGTTCATCATGAAGCTAAAAATATCACGTGGACTTGTCATTTTTAAAATAGCCATTGAAAAGAGATTTTCAAGTCCTTTGATATTACATGGACCATTTTGGTTAGTTTGTGTTTTATGTTATAGAGGAAAATCTGACCATCACGCAAAAAGAGTGAGGTAGCGGTATTTATGATGTTAGAATTCTTGAAGCAATTTTCCCCTAACCCCAAGGCAGGGTCCGCTCTGTGATGTTTTGTCAGGTTAGTTTTGAAGCGATTAAGGACTTAGGCCGTATGCTGGTTCTTTTCCATCATTAGGTAAGTAATATTTTTTCAAAAACAAAGGCGCGGCTGCTTTTATAATTGCTGCCAAACAAACCGGTATAAAATATCGTTAGATGCAAAATACGCCTTTTTCACGACAATATACATAGATAAGATATGCACAGCATCTTATCTGAACAATAGTGAAGTATACAATATTAATTCTTCTTACCGTATCCAAAAAACAGTGGTTCTTAAAATATGATCCCGCCAGAGGGGGGTACAATGTCTGGATGCTTCACGGAATTCTGCAAGGTTCTTCTCTGTGACATTGTTGCTCCAGCATTGGGCAGAGCAAGAGATTTCCATTGTCTGCGGTGCTGTTCCACAAACAAAGGTGTGTCCTGAGCTCGTACAGGTAGCCCCACTTCTGAAAGGAAAACATTTTTAGATCAACAAGTTCTGGTTCTTCTAAATTGTTGAGACACGTCATTCAGCCCGGCCAATGTGGTCTTGAACTCGCCACATAGCGTTACATTGCGTGATTATAAGAAAATCGCATCTTATCGCGCTTCAAGTTAGCATAACATCCGAGTATCACACCTACTATACAAAAGTAGACATTTCTAAAAGGAAATTTCATGAGGAATTTCAAAACCACTGTTTTCAAAATTGCGTGGCACTTACGCTGTGAGTGTATCATAGCCAACACGGGACACCAGGCTCTGTGTCAACGGTCACGTGATCCACAAGGGACATCCTGCGGAAACCTCCCAATGCATGAAAACATGATGAGTTCCTCGAATATTTAATTAGTGCACGATCTCCTAGCCTAACGTTTTATCGATTATTATCGTGGGAATCTTTACATGGATCCAACAACTTGGATTTTGAGGCTTCTAATCATTAATTATTTCATAAAAGTACTAGCTAATATATATACTGCTATAAATAATATACAATACACCGCCCTGACACAACACAAGCATTTTTGGCTCGACCGAGGCAGTACTTTATTAGGAACACAGTAAGTTGAATGGTGCAGGCAGAGAATCGGAGCACAGAGGGGCCGGGTCATAATACAGGCACATTCATACACAACAACAACCTCACTCGGGCGCAAGGACACAAAAGCCCGCAAATCCAACCAACCACGCATCCCCCACTTAACTCAGTACTGATATCTATAACAACACCAACACCGCCCTCTCGAATCTTATAATGAACGAAGTATCGGAGTCGAGCAGCGATGCGAATTTTATCACCGAAAATCAGATTCCCGCAACAAAACAAAAACAAGTCCCATTCCAACAATGACATTTACAAACACCAAAATTTCAAATCCCTTTCCATCAGTTTCATCATCATAAGATCACATCTTGGGCTTGCAGAACTTTGTATTTTTCAGGGCAATCAATTCAAGGCCATAAAACTAGTAGGGGGAGGGGGGCGTTACAACAGCGGTCAAAATCGGCATCTCTTCCCCCACGCGATGGCAAAAGCTCTATTAATTACATTAATATACCAAAAAATACAGCGTTCACAGAATGGCATTTGTCCGCGCCATCGTGATTTTGTAAATGAGGACAGGGTCACAATGAGTTGCCAAACGCATGGGACCTATGCACAGTTAGTAATCTAATTGTCATGAAAATCGTCGACATATGTGGATACACCAACTAATTTTATTCCTGACCAATTTCAAGGTCCTCGCGTCACCAACATGTGGGACACTACCCAAGGGCCACTGTATCTAAGGGTCATAAAAATCGATCAACCTATTGGATCAGACCAAGAATATTATAATTCTGACCAGTTAAAGGTCACGCAGAGGTCAATAAAGCACATGAGGGGTCACCAACATGTGGGACACTACCCTGGGAATTTATCTAAGTGCCATAAACTCGATAACATATGTGGATACACCAAACAATTTTATAATTCTGACCATTTTAGGTCACACGAGGTTACATGAGTTCAGCCACATGTATGATTGACATGTGGATAGATCAAGCATTTATAATTCTGACCAATTTCAGGTCACATAAGGTCACCCAACATGTGGGACACGACCCAAGGGCCAATGTATCTAAGTGTCAAGAAAATCGATCTAATATGTGGTACACCAATCCAATTTTATAATTCTGACCAATTTAAGGTCAATGGACGTCACAACCTGTAGTACTAACCAAGGGTCATTCTAAATCTCCAGTGGTCATAGAATTGATCTACATATTTGGATACACCACGAATTTATAATTCTGGACCATTTAAGGGTTACACAAGGTCACATGGATTATCTCGGGGGGCAACATATAGGACACTACCCAAGGTCATTTATTTAAGTGTCAAATCGATCGACATTATAGGTGGATACACCAAGCAATTTTTATACATTCTGACCATTTTGAAGTCACATGAGGTCCCAACATGTGGGACACTACCCAAGGTGGCCAATGTCTCTTAAGTTGTCCTGAAAATCGATCGACATTATGGTGGAACACAAGCATGTTATAATTCTGATCATTTCATTTTAAGGTCACATGAAGGTTCCACAGGTCACATAAGTCAATAACATGTGGGACACTACCCAAGGGCCACGTTATCTAAGTGTCATGAAAAATCGATCGAATCTGTGGATACACCAAGCAATGTTATAATTCTGACCATTTTAAGGTCAGACACGAGGCCGCCAGGGCTCACCTGATGGTCACCACCATGTGGGACACTACCCCGGGACTATTGTATCTAAGTTTCATATCATCGATTCAACATTTGGAGACACGTACCGTTCAATTTTATAATTCTGTTGACCATTTTAAGATCATCATGAGGTCATCACATGTAGGACACTATACCCCAATGGTCATTTTAGCTAAGAGTCGCAAATCGATCGACATAGGCCTATGTGGATACAAATCACTCAAGGATTTTAACATTTCTGACGACTTTAGGTCACTGAGATCACGAGTCCAAAGGTCACATGAGGTCACCAACATGTGGGACACTACCCGGGGGCGGGGGGTATTGATATCTATAGTGTCAATGAACATTGATCGACATATGTGTATACACCATACATATAATTCTAACCTTTTGGGGAATTACCTCTAATGAGCCCTTGACCCTCTCGCGAGAAAGGTATCTCGGGGCACTACCCAAGGACTCATTACATGCAAGTGACATAATTGTACATGTATTTTAAACCCGCAGGCATTATGTTAGCCTAGTGTAACATTTTGACCACAAGGCAATACAAAGACTCGAATCAGGTTTCGGATCTCATCATTAATGTTTAAAAACCAAATATTCACATTAAGCACCTTACTTGGACTTCCTTAAAATAAATACCATCGTGTAGCACTTAATTTTTCCCCTAAGTGTAGTGTGACACTTTGCGAGCTAATCCTTGGCCAAATTGAAGGGAGGGATACAAACTCTCTTCAGAGCTCTGATAATGTTATCAGAAAGAACACTAGTGAAAATAAGGACATTTTCATTTGTTGGTCGTCGTTATATATTACGATTTGTATTACGACTTGGCCGAACCTGCATGGGTAGAAATAATACCTACCTGCAACCCCCCCCACCTCCCTTTGCCGTAATTGTAAAATACCGGGGAATCCCTGTCCCTAGGTGACGTAATTAGGAAATCCTACTACAAACAATCCACGTTCTTCAGAAAATAAGTACGATCGTGATTTCCTTCTGAAACCGTAATACTCGCGATATATTATACAACCAAGGCCGAGAAACACGGTTTTTGTCATACACAAGTTTAAGCCATAAATTTCTTCTTCGTAATTTGCCATGCTTGAAACAGTATGGAATGGGTCGCGGTATTCATTAACGACCTTGCAGTGTCTTGCAAGACCCCGGGCCGGTCCTATGGTCATTAGTATTTTTAACGTTTTGAGTGAGTCGCTGGACACGGTGAGTGGGTCCGCTTTTTGTTTGCACATGTTCTGGATTGTTAGTTCGATAATAACTTTAAAATATCCTATGCAGATTGTTTACACCCCGGGGTTTACACTGGACTTTTTTATGAAGTTTTTTGTACAAGAATCCCAACCCCACTCATCGAAAGGCGATAAACTGGTAATTGACAAAACTAAATCCCATCGTAACAGCTAGGCCAACTCGGCTCTGGCTAAGACTAGCTAAGACTGCTATCCACGTGGCGGGTGTTTGGTGCATTTTCCAGGTTGAAAACCTCCCTCCCACTCTCCGCGTTTGAAATTGATAACATATAGCTTGCATTTGTACAATATTCATTTCCAGCGTTCGTGTTTGTATTGTCACCTTACATGCACACTAATCCCTCGGAAATGTGCATCTATTTTAACGGTACATAAACACTGAAATGAATGCTAAATATTTAACTAAAATTTCATGTCCCTACACGATGTTATCATTCGTGTTTGCTGTGTTCAGTTGTGTATGGCTCTTTTCGACGGGGGGTCACGTGTGTTCTTTGAACCTTGGGCAAAATTGGTGACCAACGACCACGCTGATGATATAGCAACAATGTATAAATGCACAATTTGGACCAAGACATTCGCCCTTCAGTTAGGATGTACCATATCAGACCAAACAAGAACGAAAATTTTGTACACATCTTGCAAAGCACCTCAATATCCGTCAAACAATAGCATCGAATACAGTACCACATGAAGTTTAATAATAGTAACAATATTAACTTCATGCAAGAACCCCAGGCCTAGCCTAAATAAACATTATTTCGAATTTCGAATCTCGACCCCTTTTCCATCCTATTATTAATATCCTATAACTGATTCAACAACCCTTTAATGAATGGTATTAATTTCTTCACTTTCGTAGCCCCCGACCTTTATAAACTCGAGATGTTAAGGAGGTGGGGCATCATGCCCCGGGAACTGCGTTGTTGGTCAGCTGCCAACAGCCTGGGGCCGAAGCAGTTACCATTACAAAAAAAAAGTTAAATCGCCAAAACTCCCCCTTCGAATAAAATTACACAAAACACTACAAATAAATATAGAAAGTATCATAACAAACTCCCTCTACAAATATAAATCCTAATTAATAAAATACAACTAACATATCAAAACAAAACACCATACGCACAACTCTCAAATAAACAATTGCCAGAGCTATCCACATGCGCCTGGACAAGGGGAGTGGGAACCCCCTAACAAAACTTGGTATGCGCCCACAAAATTATTCATTTTCCAAACGCTGCTGCAACTTCCCTACAGACGACGCGCTGACAACATCGTTGAACGAATGGATTTGTAAGTAAACGTAAATATAATCACAGTACACCATGGACTCAGTGACTGATCTTTTGCTTGTGTTGTTATTTTCGAACGTATATTTTAATCTAGGTTTCTCTATTAAAAAAATCGCGCTTCCTCGACGCGCGTTCCCTACTACAACAAACACATATGTGAGTATTGCCTCCGGCGATACTCTGTGTACGGGTTACCCACATCGACAAACCCACAATCAAACGGGAAAATGAACACTTTTCTAGGTCCGATGTTTGCTTCCGAATTCATTCAGCTTGAAGAGGCACATCCCACACTTTCATACGACCAATTTTGAACAAACATGCTCAATCGAGGGCAACGGAGATACGCCTAGACTTTTTTCCGCGCCTCATCTGGCCGAAGTCGGTAAGCGATTAATTAGGCTTCACTTCAATGAAGCGTAAAAATGATCCTGCTGCTGGTGCGATTTTTAAATAGGCCATTGAAAAGAGATTTTCAGTCATTTGATATAAGTTGACCAATTGTGGTAGTTTGTGTTTATTTAGAGGAAATCTGACAATCAACCTGCAAAAGTGAGGTAGCGGATATTTCTGGTGAGTCATATCTATGAGCACTTTCCCACTAACCCAAGCAGGGGTCCGCTCTGTGATGTTTTGTCAGGTGGGGTTTTTAGGCGATTAAGGACGTTAGGCATTGCTGTTTCTCATCATTAGTACGTAATTTTTTTTCAAAATCAAAGGCGGCTGCTTTTTCATATTGCTGCCAAAACAAACCTTAACTAACATATCGTTAGATGCCAAAACTACGCTCTTTTCACGACATACATAGATAAGATATGCACAGCATCTTATCTGAACAATAGTGAAGTATACAATATTACTTCTTCTTACCGTATCCAAACA
Source organism: Ophioderma brevispina (assembly GCA_023653785.1). Classification (NCBI taxonomy): domain Eukaryota; kingdom Metazoa; phylum Echinodermata; class Ophiuroidea; order Amphilepidida; family Ophiodermatidae; genus Ophioderma; species Ophioderma brevispina. The sequence continues at coordinate 7,249 of JAMKCH010040459.1, read as the reverse complement.
CAGTGGTTCTAAAATATGATCCCGCCAGAGGTGGGTACAATGTCTGGCTGCTTCACTGAATTCTGCAAGGTCTTCATCTGTGCATTGTTGCTCCAGCATTGGGCAGACCAAGAGATGTTCCATTGTCTGCGGTGCTGTTCCACAATCACAGGTAGTGTCCTGATCTGCGTCCAGGTAGCCCCACTTCTGCAAGGAAACCTTAGATCAACAAGTTCTGGTTCTAAATCTGTTGAGACATCGTCATTCAGCCCGGCCATGTGTCTTGAACTCGCCACCCATAGCGTTACATTGCGTGATTCTAAGAAAATCGCATCTATCGCGCTTCAAGTTAGCATAACATCCGAAGTATTCACCCTACCTATACAAAAGTAGACATTTTCTAAAAGGAAATTTCATGAGGAATTCAAATATGCCACTAAAATTGGGTAGGGTGAAGTAGAAGCACTTTATGGTTGAAAACATTTTACTTTCAAGGAACACAAAAATATGTTTCTTGTAAGAGCCATATCTCACCACCCATTGCCCCATCACTTATTTTTTCTTCAGATTTGAATTCCTCATCATTCCTTCTAGAAAATGTATAACTGTGTGGGGTTATGCCTTTTCACAAATAAGATACATGAAAGCAAACATTTAATAACTTTGTGTATTGAAATTGAGCGAAAAATATCAAATAAGTCGTTGAAGTTCCATTTTCTCCCTTATCATGCACTCCAGGTATGAATTAGAGAATAAAGGTACGATTTTGGGAACTGGTACCCTCTTTACGACGAACTGAAACCAAGGCGATACCATTATTTTAGTGCAAGAACGAGCCCGGGGGCCAAGTTCTTCCACGCAGAAATAATGGTGTCACCAGTTTCAATTCGTCGTAAAGAGAGTACCGGTCCCCAAAATCATACCTTTATTCTTAAACAGCTTCAACATTTAATGTCATCTTTAACCCATTTTTGCGATACTTTATGGCTTAAATACAACAAGAAAGGACTGTCACCACCCAGTAACAACATTCGAACAACCTGTTGAACGCAACAATCATACGCAACGTTGGCAGGTGGGCACGAACGTAGCAAAACGCAGTATCCGCTTCAACCTAAAAATAACGGCAATACGCAGCGCGTCGCGTACTACCTGGGTTCAATTGTCGAATTGAACCTGGGCATCAGCCAATGAAATTGCTTAAATTTTCACAGCTGTTTAAGAATATAATTTACTGAAATGGTACTATTTCAATATCTTTTGAAAAAACAACACATAGTAAGTGTATACCTTGACCAATACTTGTCGTGAAGTGGATGTTTCATAAAATGTCATTACATGGCAATTTAACACATGTCTAGGTAGTCATCATTGGTCAGAGTAAAGTGGGCTCCTCTCTGAACAAGTTTAATTCCAAAAGCATGCAGTACAGTCCTTGGGAATAACTAGTTTAACATAGGCAAAACCACTGACGCAGTATTGTTGGCATTATGATCATGCACATTATGCTTGAACTTGTTACTTTAAGAACTGTAATTAAAATGTTTGTCAATTACTTTAATTATTCATGTGGCCCTATTCATATTACATCATTTAGATGCTGAATAGAACATAAATCCAATTTAGTCTGTGCAGAAGAGGTGAAATGCAGATAATACACACTGAAAAATGTTAACTTCCATAGAGTTTGTGTGTACGCGCCCCGCTTTCCCCCCTTTTTTCCCCCGGCCTCCGCTTTCCCATCCTCCGCCTCCACCACCCTGCCCATCATGAATTCTTTTAGTCACGGTGTCATCATTAAAAATGCTAGAGTATTCCCCATTACAGGGCTGAGAGTGCATTTATTTAGCTTTAAAATGAGACCAAAAGCATAGCGATACCTTCATGTTTGGCAGAGATATCATCAATTCATTCAAGTCGAATTTGGAAAAACGTAACAGCACCACCTTTTTTGGGTGGCGAGTTCAAGACACATGGCCGCCCATGAGTCGTCAGCTCCAGGTGGAAGATGCTTACCAGGTGCAATAGCAACAGATGTTACTTGGCTGATAGCAAGTCTTTCTTTCCACAAAACGACTCTCTTAAACTCCTTAGAGACTGTTTTAAGGGTTTGGACATTGCTTAAGAAGGTCTCGCTCAATTTAAGGCAGTTAGGCTGTCCAGACATGGGGTGCGTCACATTAGATACTTGGCAGCTACGCTCTTGCATGCTCGCCACACTACGACGGATGCCTGGTGGAGCAATTCCTGCTAGGATAAGTTGCCCGTTGGAATCGGGCGAAGACATCCCGTGATAAGCCGACAGAAGGCATTTAACGCTGGATCAAGCTTCTTGGCATGTGTTGATCTTTCCCATACAGGGCAAACATACTCTGCACACGAGTAGCACAGGGCAAGTTCCATCGATCGTAGGGTATGTGGGCGAGCACCCCATCTTGTCCCAGTGAGTTTGTTCAAGATGTTATTGCGTGAACATACTTTACTATTCGTCTTCTTGATGTGGGTCTTATAAGAGAGAATACGGTCCAAGTTAGGAACGACGTCCAGTTTGTCACGATACGCTTATCGCCGCAACGATTGCAACGATAGCTTTTCGTATCGTGACCAGACCCATGTTTTATCGTTGCTGAAGGCAGGTTTACACACACCAACAATATACAAACACATATATTACATTGGCATTTAATCTATCTCTCTATTTTTCTGCTGTTAAACTTCTTTTATGAAAATGGTGGTAAGCCTATTAGGTTAATATAAAGGTTTGTAACACGTAAAACTAAAAAATGTTAACCGTCCGTTTTGACAGTGATATTTAAAAACAATGACAAATCAAAAACCCTTTTAATGATTTTACAAAGATAGCATCACTCAACTAGGTAAAATGTAAAATTGTATAAACTGATAGGCCGACATCGCAATAAAGTTTGTGTCAGTTTACAGTGGGCATAAGTTTGTAAAATCGCAATTTCCTGTGCCCCGGCCTCTTTTCTTTATTTCGGGAAAGGCGTGGGGAAAGTTTTAAAAATAAATTCAAAATTTTCCTCATGGTGCATAGCTTAAAAGGCATACGGTTTGGGCTATAGCTGAAGCCACCTTTGTTTTACCCGTTTATAGATGTGGTCATTTGTTTTAGGAAACGCATTTGGTTCCCCAATTCCATTTTTGAAAATCTTTTTTTTGAAGAATTATATATCAACATTTGCAGAATCTTTAGCAAATTTACCGTTAAATATTTTGGTTACTCTGTCTCACCACGACGAATGTAAGGTAAACGTTTTTTTGGGGGGGTTGAAAAAAATGACGTACCAGATGGTTTGCATGGTCATTGGAGTATTCCTTGCGAAGAAAACACCATTTTCACGCTTAACTTTCGAAGCAGTAGACGATTTAAGGAAGCCGCCACAAGGCATGTTTAGTCTTTCACACCAATTGAAAGATGATCGGTGGTTAGTCAAGTTCTGACCTGTATGAAAGAATATCGCGTTTACTTTTAACATTGAAATTAAAAACACAGCTTTAATTTAACGTTTTCCTTTAAAATATATAAAAAATATCAAAAATGGCATACATTTGTGCCTAATTTTTATAAAATGAGCCTGGGATTCTTGAGAAATATATTTTTTAAAATAAAATTAGGAAACTCTACATCATACAAAGAACCCCTACTCGATACATTGAAAAGTACGTAGATTGCTGAACCGCGCACTAGTGGGTTTCGAACACTGATCTCTACACAATGGATTGGAAACCTGGGCTTCGTAACTGAAGCACTGATGGCCATATTGGTCATCCAAAAGAGCCCAGCAGGTGGTTAAGAGCCGGTCATTTATACAAACTTTAATTGTTCCCATTGAAATGTGGATAAGCGACATAACAGACTACAGAATCAAGCCAATTCAGTGAGCTCATTGTATTTGCGCGTATGGGATGGCATGTCTCTAAAACGTGCACCCGGGATACAACTTCTGTTAAACGGTGTCTCTGGAATGGTATTGTGTTCGGTAGACCAAGATGCCCGCCCGTTGCTCCATTCATCTAATATACAATTACCGTTGTGCAGCCAATCCATTGTATAGAGATCAGTGATTACAGTGCGACTGCGATAAACCTATAAATATTACGCGACCCCTTTTCAAATGTCCACGTTTTCATGGATTGTTAGTGTTTAGGCCAACTAAAACCTTTGTCAATCACAAAATGATATCTAAAACACCCCTCTTAAAAGTTTTGTTCAAATCACTGAGGTTTTTAAAAAGTGTATTTTTTTTGCAATAAAAAATTCTAAACAAACTTTGCTCCTATCCTTTGTGTGCTCAACGAAATTCACAAGGATGTGGCTTGTGGCAAACTTGCATGTGATATATGCGCGTATGGGATATATTTTCGCTGGCTTCTGTTTCGGTATTGCATGCGGCGTTGTAAATATACCACAGGGAATAAACATGGTAGCTTCCATGATTGATGTACAGTTGTGTACATTTGTCGGAATAAATCTGGATTTTTTCGCAAGGATTACTCCAATGGCCATGAAAACCATCTGGTACGTTTTATTTAGGGATATTTCATTATATATGTGCCGATAGATTCATACCAATAATCACTTTAAAGGTGCAACGACAGATATTGAGGCACCCAAATATTGTGTCACAATAGTAATTTCATATAGAATAGACACTCAATAGATTTCTTACCTTTTATTTGGCTAAAGAAATGTCTTAAAAGAGAGTAAAAAGCTGATTTTAATTTGCTTATATCTCAATATAAAACATAGGCTGAATTTTGTATTTGCTCCTATACGAAATTAGAAATTTCACAATTTTTGTACCAAAGAAACATTTTTCAGCTTAGTCCTTTCAGATGGGGATATTTTTGATGGAAAACTTTACATCAGGGCAAAAATCAGTACTTTTTGATTTTTTAAGGATGCCTCATATGTGAAATCTCTTGTTGCACCTTTAAATGTTTGCTAAAGATTCCCAGTGTAACAACATTATTTTGCTTGCTTTGATGGGACTCTGTGTTTATTATATAGACATTTTGTTGTGCTTTCATCACAAAAATCTGTTCAGTCTAGCCTATTTTAGGCATTTAAAAAAAAATATTTTGGTGGCCATTTTGAAAATAACCTATAAAGTACCCCCCAACAGGGTTGCAATTTTGGCAACATGTTTTTTCTTGTTCTTTTTGATCTCCTGAAGCTATCTAGACATGCGGCTTACTTTCACCACAAATGCACACAGGACTTTATTTCATGACATGTTGCTCCCGCACTAATGTTCAACTCATCGTACATAATTATTAGTAGTATTACATTTTTACTTGATTTTCCCCACCTTTTGTAGTATTCATCCAGTACATAATTTTAGTTAGACCACAAAAATTGATGTCACTCAGAATAGTAGCTCAGTATATTGTTGATTAGTATAGAAGGCTCACAAATGGAAAAACATTGACTATGCAACACAATGGTAAATTCAGAACCATATAACACGTACAGCCAAACTGGAATGACATTTACGATATAGAATAAAGCTGATGCTGGGCGGCACTGACATCCTTTCCACCTTGCTCACACACACTAAATGCACATTGTGTGCTTACAGGGAATAGACTTTCCCACAATAAATTATCATAATACTCCAGTGTGCACATGCGTTATCCTGGATGGATTCAGTGACTTCACTATAGAGGGTGGATAATAAAACTCAGAGCTGTTCTGATGCTCTATCTTATACATTGTATAATCTATGCATGAGTTATACACAAGGCAAATGCCACCATTTTGAATTCATGAAATGCTGCCACACTGTTCAAATAGTAAGATGGACAGCAAAATTTTGCATGACGGCAGATCCTGAAATGCAAGAGTCAATCCTTCACTTTGTTGTCAGGTTTCTACAAATGTACCCTACTGATATACAATTAAAGGTGCAACGAGAGATTTCACATATCGGGTGTCCCTAAAAATTTGTAAGTACTGATTTTTGCCCTGATGTAAAGCTTTCCATCAAAAATAACCCCATATGAAAGGATTAAGCTGAGAAGTGTTTTTTGGTACAAAAATTGTGAAATTACTAATTTCGTATAGGAGCAAATACGAAATTCAGCCTATATTTTACATAGAAATGTAAGCAAATTAGAATCACTTTTTTCTCCCTTTTAAGACATTTCTGTAGGCAAATACAAGGTAAGAAATCTATTAAGTGTCTAGTCTATATGAAATTACTATTATAACAAAATATTTGGGTGCCTCAAAAATCTCTTGTTGCACCTTTAAGGTCCATAGAAAACTATCAGCTACTATTAAATAGAAAATGGGGTGGGGAGTAGAGACATTTGCATGGGAAGGAAGTAAAACTGACAGAAACTTCCCATTCACTGTGTTCAGGTTGAGAACATTTGACACAGTGCCAAACAGTCAGTATGCAGCGATGTGGAAAGTCGTTGCTTTTCTAACCCTGAATAAATTGGCGGCAGTTTCAATTCAACCAACGTGACAAAAAGTTTTGTCAAAGAAAATGATAAATTTAACATGGAGATGATATAAATTATGCTTTGTTTTGATGCTCAATATATTGTTTGGACTAAAATTAATAGAGTAAACATAATAAATGAAATTAATATACTGATAAACATGCGAAAATGTTAACCGGAAAATGGCACACAAAATTTTAAAAAACACCGCCTAATTTAAATTGGATTCTTTAAATGTGGGCCTACCGGCCCTTAATAAAGTAACATGAAGTAATAATGTACAGTATTATTGACATTAATCTTGAGGTAAACTAATAAAATACAGCTTTGCCCGGTCAAGCGAATGAAAATAAAACAAATTTTATCATTTTAATGTTGGTCGCATATGCTGATGGCGGTTTTGTTGCACACAAGAGTATGATTTCAGTCTCAACGCATTGTGTTCGGCAATGAATTGTCTCTTTTGATGTTCACTCAACGATGTAAGAAATGTCCTTAAGCACGTAAACCACGGAAAGATATTAGCATAACAAAATAGGTTGTACGAACTAAAATGCTACAGCTTTGCGGCATTGGTTTCATCATGAGGTACCTCCATGGTCTCAAGATAAAATTTTACCTGAAATTATATCAAACGCAAACACAGTTTTCTGGTCAGAAATAAACTTGTCCCCTGCCATTTCGATATGAAATGAAAGCTTGAACTATGATTTGCACAAACATGTCCTTAGTTTTTTTAGTCAGAGTCTTTGCCCGGTCAAGCGAATGGTTAACGATCTGGTACTTTTAAAGTTTG